>JAJTUV010000641.1:0-292500 GCA_021653895.1 Mastomys natalensis
GGGCAACTTAGAAGGAAGAGTTTAATTGGGGTTATGGTTTCTGAGTGCTAATGTCTATGATGACAAAGCAAAGACAGAACATCAGAAACAGCTGAGAGCTGACAGCAGGAGGCAGAAGTCTGGGAATGAGGGAGACTTTTGATGCCACAAAATTCCCACCCCACCCCCAACACACACACACACACACCACTCTCAAACACAGCCAGACCTTCTAAACCTTCCCAAATAGCTCTACCAATTGGGGATCAAGTATTCAAACATAAGAGCCTATGAAAGCCATTCTGAAACCACAGAACTCTTTCTCTTGACCTCCATAGGTGCATACACACACACACACACACACTCACATGCATTCAGTACAACTCCAAAAGTCCTCATAGTCTTTCAGTCTCAATACAGAGTTTAAAAGTCTTCTGGAACTTTAAAAAAAAAAAAAAAAAACTTATTTTTATTTTTTTGTACAGTGGTGTTTTGACTAACTATGTATGTGTGAGGGTGTCTGATCCCCTGGAACGGGAGTTACAGACAGTTGTGAGCTGCCATGTGGGTTCTGGGGATTGAACCTGGTGCTCTAGAAGAGCAGCCAATGCTCTTAACGGCTGAGCCATCTCTCCAGCCCCTCAAAGCAGTCTCCTAATTGCAAGCTCCTGTAAAATCAAAAAGCAAATTACATCCAACATCCAATGACACAGAACATACATTTCAAAAGGGAAGAATCAGGGCATACTAAAGAAACACTTGACCAAAGCAAAACCAAAACCAGCAAATCCTGTGGCTCCATGTCTGAGGTTAAAGGACGGCTCTGCCTTCTCAGTTTTGCTGTCTGTAACACCTGGTGATAGTAGATGTGGGTGTAAGTAGGCCTGCAAGGTGGGTGGGCTAAGGTGGCTAGATACAACTGATATGTCTTTGGTCTTCCTACAGATGGCACTATTACCCCAGAGACCAGCTACATCATCTTGACATCTGCCATCCCCAGATTCTGTTCCTGGCTGGTCAGTATTATGTACAGGTCACAGTGGACCTAACCAGAAGATCCTGGGGGCAAACATTTAAGGAAGAACCTTCTTATGGGGTCCCTGGATGGCTGTTAGCTTGTGATCTAGCCTTTATTTAGGAATAGAATCCGATTATAGTCTTAGAAAGCTTCAGAAAAGGAAGCCAAGTTATTTGTGAAGTCGTGCAAGGTGACATTAACACCCCACGTTGGAGATGAGAACACTAGAGCCTAGGCCAACGTCCAGGAACTGGTTCCTGTGCTTC
Source organism: Mastomys natalensis (assembly GCA_021653895.1). Taxonomy (NCBI): domain Eukaryota; kingdom Metazoa; phylum Chordata; class Mammalia; order Rodentia; family Muridae; genus Mastomys; species Mastomys natalensis. Next base: position 1,264 of record JAJTUV010000641.1, read on the forward strand.
ATCAAGGCTCTGTCTGTCCAGGGTCTCACAGATTTGAGACATTGATTCCTTCTCTGGTCAGAGTGGTTACTGCTGTTTTCTCAAGTATTTCTCTACATCTAGAAAAGCCTCCTTTTCTTTGATGAGGTTAGGTCTGAAATACAGTTTGGTTTCATTGTTGTTTTGGACTGGGTCTCATGTAACTCAGGCTGGCCACAGACTCACTGTGTAGATGGGGTGCTTAGAATTCTTTATCCTTCTGCTTCCATCTTTTAATCCTAGGACTACACTGCAAGACCATTTTCAGATTAGTATTTTGGGACATAGAAAGTATGTTAGCAGGAAATCTTGTATTTAAAAGTTTAAGTATAGCCATCTGGCAGTGGCGCAGTGCTCTAGACTCCGCACTCTGCAGTCATCCTCTCTCTGTTTCTCGCTGGTTCGAATCCCGTGCTTGTCCTGAAGTTCACTGTGGGGGGGAAAAAAAAAAAACTTAGCCGGGCAGTGGTGGTGCTCGCCTTTTAATCCCAGCATTTGGGAGGCAGAGGCAGGTGGATTTCTGAGTTCAAGGCCAGCCTGGTCTACAGAGTGAGTTCCAGGGCAGCCAGGGCTATACAGAGAAACCCTGTCTCGAAAAACAAAACAAAAACAAAAAAACAAAAGTTTAAGTACTAGCTGGATGTGGTAGTAATGGTCTTTAATACAAGCACTGGGGAGGCAAAGGCAAATGAATCTCTGAGTTTGAGGCCAACCTGGTCTACAAATCGAGTTCCAGGACAAACAGGGCTACACAGAGAAACCCTGCCTTGAAAAACAAAACAAAATGAAACAAAACAAAAAGTTCAAGTACTGCAGTGATGCACGAATTTTGATAAGGCCACAAAAGACGGGTGATGAGCAGACGGGCTGGTAAAGCAGCTCTCAACGCTGCCCAGGAGTGAGTGGTAGCAAAGTGATGTCCACACACAGAACCTGGAGTCTCCCTTTTCCTGAGTTATGGTCCGGGGCACTGCAGGTATCTGATTAGGAAAGGACAGGTTAAAGGAAAGTCTCATTTTGTCTCAACTCAGTTTGCGAGGGCACTGACACGTAACTCTTTTTTTTATTTAAAAGCTTTACATGTAATTTGCTTTCAGTAATTGAATCTAAGTCACTTGAGATTAAACATATGCACAGCGTAGTTTACAAACTGTAAACAGGCAAGGTAATACACGAAAGCCCAGCTGAAGCAAGAGGATTACAAGTTTGAGGCTTGCCAGGATTATATAGTATCATATAATGAGTTCTACAGCAACCTGGACTGAGTAAGACCTGCCTTTAAAAGACAAGGTCTTAGAACCTATTTTGGAATCTGATTTTATAGTTCTGATCTAGTTATGGGGGAAACACAAAGTCGTCCTCTAACATTGTTTAAGTAAGAGTGCACTCAAGCCAGGCATTGTGGCACACACATTTAATCTCAACACTCAGTAGGCAGAGAGACAGGCAAATCTCTATGAATTTGAGGCTAGCCTGGTCTCAGTAGTGAGTTCTAGGCCAGTCAGGGCTACATAAAGACCCTGTCTCAGAGTACTCACCAGAAATATTTTACTGTATTCCCATGTAAAGTGATCTTCCCCCTACAGCGAAAGGTAAATGAAGATTAGGTATCTTCTCCATGTATCTGAGACTTACTAGCTGGGCCTAAGGTCTTGGAAAGAAAACCCACTTTGGACTAGAACTGGATGTAGTAGAGAGACTACCTAGGCAGAAACAACAGGATTCCATCCTTGAAGTACTAAATTGAACACTCCTCATTTCTACTGGACACAGGTAGAAGATAATGAAATAAAACTGTCTGAGAAAATCCTGCAAGCAACAAAGGTAAGCAGCACTTTTGTTTCCTGAGATTAGCATGAGATAGGGCCAAAGAGAAGGCTCAGCAGTTAAGATCACACGCCACTCTTGCAGAGGACCTAGGCTGGGTTCCTAGCACCCACAAGGTGGGTCATAACTGTTTGTAACTCCAGTTCCAGGAGATTCAGTGCCTTCTTTTGGCCTCCCTAGGCACCAAATAAACATGTGGTGCACATATATGCATGCAAGCAAATCACTCCCACACATAAATATTTTGTAAGATGACCCAATATAAGCAACTTGTAATGATAAAATATTTCATCTTGGGGCTGGAGAGATGGCTCAGCAGTTAAGAGCACTGACTGCTCTTCCTGAAGACCCAGGTTCTATTCCTACCACCTACATGGTGACTCACCATGTACTCTTGCAATCCTATGCTCTCTTCTAGCCTCCAAGAGCACTAAGCATTCATATGATACATGGGCATACATGCACACACAAATACCCATATGTGCAAAAAAGTTTAAACTATTTTTAAAATATGTCATCTTCTAAGCAGAGGAAGATTCCACACTTTTTGTCTTTGACTCCTATTTGCATTTCCCACTTCCTGTTAGGCCTCTGGGGGAAGAAAAATGCTTATGGGGAACAAAGTGAGAGGGATTCCACCTCATCTTATTAAGGATTTAAAAAATCTCCACATATGTATGTATGTATGTATGTATGTATGTATGTATGTATCTCTCTATCTCTCTATCTCTATCTCATCCTATCTCTATCTCTATATATCTCTTCATCTTCTCCATATATCTGAGGCTTATTAGCTGGGCCTAAGGTCCTTGAAAGAAAACCCACTTTGGACTAGAGCATGAGCCTTGACGGCCATCAGCATCTTTGCCAGTATGTCAGGGCCTAAAAGAACTGGATGTGGTAGAGAGACTACCTAGGCAGAAACAGCAGGATTCCATCCTTGAAGCACTAAATTGAATATGAAATACACACACACACACACACACACACACACACACACACACACACGTGTGAGCACTAGGGATCAAACCTAAGGCTTTGTGCATTCCAGGCAAGTACTCTCTACCAGGGAGCTCCCTCCCCTACCTGTCTTGAGCACAATTAAAAGCAGATTCCAAATTGGCCTGCACAGAAGCTGAGATGGCAAAGCGTTAGGCCAAGGAGGAGGGAGCTTCTTTTTCACAGACATCAGTGCACTAGAACAAGAACACCACAAATAGGGTACAGAAGCCAGATGTGTTAGGGAGTACTCACTTATCCCTACAATCAGGAAGCGGAGTCAGGAGAATCACTGCAAATTCTGAGCCAACCTGGGCTATAGTGAAACTCTGTCACAAAAAAAAAAACAAAACAAAACAGAATTCAGAATGTCGTTGCTGCTATTATGCCAAAGAACAGATGATGCCAAAGCACATGGTATATTTATATTTTTGGTATATTCAAGTCTGACTCATGTTTTTAGTACTAATAAAATGGATAAGAGTTTGATTCTGTTCATTTTTATGCTATAAGTCACCAGTTGTTTTGTTGTTGTTGCTAATTTTTTAAAGGGGGACGACTGTTTCTTGGGCACCTTGCTAACAGGAGGAAAAGGAGCGTATCTTTATTCCAACAGTCCGCAGTTCAGGCCTGACGAAGGTAAGCAGCTATGACCATGTTCTTTGCTGTATCTAAGTCCTTTATTTTCAGAGTTAGCACAACTGTTGTGCTTAATAACACACCTGCTCTTTGAAAAGAATGTTGCTTTTCTGTGGCTATTTCCCTTTGGCTCAACCACTTGAGGATGAGGAAACGTGCTAGTTTCACGAGCACAGACATGGCACCAGAACTGCACCTGCTCCCCTTGGTGCTATCAGAGCTTTGTTCTCAGCATGGCTCAGCATGCCAGAGTGGCAACACTTCCAGCAGAGAAGCCATAGACCTACATGGTTTTCTCCTGTGTAACAAACTACTATAATTTCACATTTTTAAATTAACTCAGAGTTTTGCAAGTCAAAAGCCTAAGCAAACAGAGTCTGATGGCACATGAGTGTAATCCAAGCACCAGGAAGGCAGGACGTTCTGACCATGTGTTAAAGCAGCCTGGACTACATCATGAGTCTGGTACCATACAGGGCTGTTAATCAAATAGACGTAACAAAAAGAAAACCAGGTATGCGTGTATAGATCAAGATCTAATGAGGCCCAAATCAAGGATCAACCAGCCCTGACTGTTTAATTAGAGGCTCTGGGGAAAGAGCTTATTTCCAGGCTTATCTGAGTTGTGGGTCCACCACTTCCCTCTGTTTATAGGACTGAAGCCCCTATTTTATGCCTGGCTACTGGATATGGACTGGTCTCATACCCTCCCTTGAGCCCACAGCAACCAAGAATGGCCTTTGTGTTGAGTCTTTCTTACATCAGTCTGCTCTCTGGCTTCTGTGATTCATACTGTTTTCCTTATTATATAGTCACTCAGTTGCAAGTATCTCATCCTTTTATGGCAACAGTTAAAGACCTTAAATCTCATGAGCTCAAACATTCCAAATCTCGTCATTCATGATCATCTTCAGGGGCTGGATAGATGGCTCAGCAGTTAAGCATACTTATAGCTCTTGAAGAGGATCCAAGTTCAATTCCGTGTACCCATGTCAAATTACTCACAATTACTTCCAGGGGAGTCCAATACCTTTGGCTTCCGAGAGCTCCTGTCCTCAAGTGCACATGCCCACACATAAACATACATAATTAAAAATATTTTTTAAAAGAAAACCTTGCCAGATGGTAGTGGTACATGCCTTTAATCTCAGCACTCAGGAGACAGAGGCAGGAGGATCTCTAAGTTCAAGGCCATTCTGGTCTACAGAGTGAGTTCTAAGACATATAGGACTATACAGAGAAACTCAAAAAAAAAAAAAAAAAAACCTTTTTTAAAAAACAGAACATTTCCAGGCATGTCCAACCTGCAGCCCATGGGGCATCTGAGATAGGGTAGCTGTGATTACAGCCCAACACAGAATCATGAAGTTAGTGAGACCTGAAATTTTCTTTATGCAAATTGCGTGGGGTCCAGGGAACTTGATTTTATGGTTCTCAGTACGACCTTCATAGATGGCGGTTGTGTTGCAGTGTTAAAGTTGGACACACCTGACCCTGTATAGATAAGCTCAGGACAGTACCCAAGTACACATCTCAAATGTAACCTTGCTCTTATAGACTCATGAAACTAGAGAACTAATTGCTTGTACCTTGCTATCCCATTATAAAGGCAGAGCTAGCTGGGATAACTGCTACAGCATCAGGTTCAAAAGCTGGAGGATGAGTAGTGAAAGCCTAAAGCAGCTTCACTGAACAAGCTGAGCCTGGTGTCAGGCCTTTAACCTCAGCCATGGAGGTGAAGGTCTCAAGTTCAAGACTAGCCCTGGGCAACATGGTAAAACCCTGTCTCATCTCAGAATAAAAGTAAAGGCATTTCAGCTTCCAGAGGACCTGGGTTCAGTTTCTTTTCTTTTTTTTTGTTTTGTTTTGTTTTTGTTTTGTTTTGTTTTTTTCGAGGCAGGGTTTCTCTGTGTAGCCCTGGCTACCCTGGAACTCTCTCTTTAGACCAGGCTGACCTTGAACTCACAGAGATCTACCACCTGCCTCTGCCTCCAGAGTATTGGAATTAAAGACATCCACCACCACTTCCCAGCCAAAATAAAGTCTTAAGAAAAAAGAATAATGTTGGGGCTATACCTCAGTGGCAGAGTGCTTGCCCAACATGCTCTCAGTCCAGCTACCTTGGTTCAATACCCACTGAGGGTGTCTAATCAGGTGGTCAAATTGTAGGGTTTTTTTTATTATTATTATGGTCAAGGCCTGGAAATTATTCCTTGTCACTCTCAGCTCTGCCCTCTGAGCTGTTAGTTTAGCCTTCTAGACTCCCCTTTTCACAAACTCTGAACTCTCTGGCACCTTTGTTTTCCATAAAAGATAGCAGTTCCTTCCCTAGGATTCAGGGCCTAGAAATAATTCATGGCCATGTGTCTCAGCCCTGCCCCCTGGCTCCTGTTTTCACTCTCAGGGATCCTTTACAGAAATTATTGTGTGTATGTACATGGCCATGCATGTGTGCCACAGTATTCATTTGCTGGTCAGAGGACACATGAGGGAATCAGTTCTCTTGGTCCACCATAGAAATTCTGGAGATTATACTCAAACATCCAGACTTGGTGGCAGCTGTCCCTACCCACTGAGCCATCAGGCTGTCCCAGCCCTCAGAGCTCTTGATCTCACCCTGGGCCTCACATCTCAGCTTTCCATTTTCCTCAGAAGGTAGATCTGACTTTGTAGCTTAGCTGTTTCATGCACCTGCTTCTTGCCAGTAGAATTTGGGGAAGTCGAGCATCCTTCTTTTCTCTCTTCCTTTTCACAGCTTGTCCTTCTCAATGTGAGCTGGCAATGGTTTTCCTCATAGAAAAACTGTCTTGAAAATGTGGATTTTCTTAAATATCTTAAGTGGATTTCATGGAATTCATTTCCCTGTTCCTTTTTTGGATTCCTCAAGAATAACTGTTTCTGTCTCTGTGTCTCTGCCTCCATCTCTCTCTCTTTCTCTCTCTGTCTTCTCCCCCTCCCTCCCTTCATCCCTCCCTACCCCCCCCCGTGTGTGTGTGTGTGTGTGTGTGTTGTTGGTGTGGTGTGTGGGGTGGGGTAGGGAAATAGAGACAGATTTGCTGGGGACCCAGGGCCTTGTGCATGCTAGGCAAATACTATGCTACTGAGGTGTAACCCCAGCTCACAAATAACATTCTCGTGTGAGTCCTGTTCATTCCCTGTTGAATATAGCAATTCTGTGGAGTTTGAACTCTGACTTCACAAATTCCTCAGCCTCTACAAAGCAAATCCTCTTTCTGGATGATTTGTTCTTATTGAAAATATTTTAGCTGGTGGCAAATTCCTCCCTGTTCTTAGATCATTGGTCAGCTTCTTCATTCACGTAGAAGACAAAGCACACCAAGCTCAGATTTTAGCCCATGGTGTTCTGCGGAGCTGTATTCTGCCCTTTCTTTCTTCTTCTCCAGATCCTGTTGGTGAAGACCTGGGAGTCGGGCAATGTAGAAATCATGTAGTGTGACTGTAGTACTAACCTTGGAGCAAGATCACATCTGGGGATGTGGGGTATGAGAGGGAGTCTCCTGTCCCCCAGGGTGCCTCAGACTGGAGGTCCACCTACTTTGCCTCCCATGTGTTTGTATCTTCTCAACAAAGGGCTCACTAGAAAACTGATTTTGCATTATTGTATTATCCAACAAAATTTAACATCTCCAATCTCTGTGTAATAATGAAGAGTACAACTAGAAATGTCTGTATCCTTATTAGTCACATTGTTTATGTTCTGCATAATTCCAGTTCTTCTGTATGCTGTGCAAACACTTACCCAAGCCACTCCCCAACTCAGTCACGCCACTTTAAGATCTTACACTTCAGCAGGGTATGGTGGCATATGTTTGTAATCCAGCTCTCTTGTGCTCCTGACACTTGGAAAATGGAGGTAAGCAGGTCGCCATTTCAAAGCCAGCTTATCCACATACTAAGTTCAAGGCAAGGCTGGATAGCAAAACCCTCTTTCAACCTTATATTGTTAGAAAACATAGATTTCACATTTATCCCAGTGTGTATAGTTTGTACTGCAGAGCAATTCTTTAGAAGCAGAAAGCTTTAACAAGTGTTTTCCATCCCTGCGTATTAAGCGTTTTACTAGCTTCGAGCTCATGTCACAGGGTTCTCAGAGCTTTAAATTGATGCCATTCAGGGTCAAGGCCTGCCCTCTGTTGATTCCTTCCCCACCCCATTTTGTGGTTCTAGAGGTTGGCCCCCAAAGCTTACACATACAGCTAAATGGTCTGGGTTTAATTATTGTTGATTTCTATTTGATATGTGGTCTCTGCAAGTTTCCCAGACTGACCTTGAAATACAGAGAGGTGTTGAACTTGAGATGCTTCTGCCTCAGGAGATCTTAGGCTTGTACTACCATATCCTGCTAGGGACTCTCTTCAAACAACAACAAAAATCCCACAAAATGCCTAGGGCTTTTCTCAGGCTTTGGAAGGGGGATTGCAAAGGCCCTGAAATTCAAATGTTGTTAGTATCTTAAAATATGCCTGTGGAATATTGGAATATGATGAGTTTAAAACTGGTGTCTTCTCATCCCTAAAACTATTTGCCTTGGGTTCCTTAGTGTGATTGAGCAAATCTTGATCAAAATATTGATTGGTCAGATCCTGAGCTCTGTTGAAGGTGAGCACTTGCCTGTGGCTGTGGGAGTTGGCAGAGGCATCTGGGATAGCTGAGATACAGACAGTGGTTCTGCTTTCAGAGTACTCAAGGCCTAGAAGAAAGCGCTCCTCCTTGAACTGCTTCCAGTTCAGTACTTTTTCCCTTCCCCAACCCTGTGGCTTTTATTGTCATAAGACTTCCTGCTGTTCAGCTTTCCCGTCATTCCTGTCCTTCATGTGTCCTTGGTCAGGCAGGTTGCTCCAGAACCTAATCCCTAAAAACTTGCTTTAGCCTCAGACCATTATCATTAAGCATTTTCTGTTTTTAACTTAACCCAAATAAAATCACAGCATGTTTGTTGTCCTCAGGCTTGCTTTGGGGTTCGGTATTATGCTGCTAGTATTTATCCAGATTGTGTTGTGTTTGCTTGGGGCCAGCACAGCAGTGCAGTGGGGAGCAGAACTTGCAAGACAGGATGTGCTTGGATAGCACACTGCTGCTGTGTCCAAGGAGGCTGACAAGGGCAAGTTTTTAATGACAAAAATGAAGAAGATTACATCACATGTTTCAAAGCCAACTGTGACATTGCTGAATAATAACAAAACTAGGTGTCAGTTTAAGGTGAAACAGACAGTTGCTAGTAGACGTCCTGATTGAAGTACTTTTTAATATAAGGGTCCAGTGGACTCTGTACAAGCTATAGCTATGGCTCTGACACTCTTCTGTGATAGCCATGTCAGGCAATAATGGTTAAAAATTCTTCATAATTTGACATTACTTTCCTTTTGGAAGAATTGATATAAAGGGGCTCAATTTAGAATCTTAAAACTTTCAGCATTCACCGCTGTACAAATTCATATACTTTGTTGACTTTCATAGCTCCAAAGTATTCCTTTATATGAAAATGAGTCATTTATCATTTTAATGTTATGTGTATAGATGTTTTGCCTGCATAGAGGTCTGTGCACCATGTGTGTGCCTGATGCCCAGGAGGCTGGAAGAGGGTGTCAGATCCTCTGGAGCTCGAGTTACAAATAGTTGTGAGCTCACATATGGGTCCTGGGAATTGAATGCAAGTCCTCTGGAAGTACTCTTAACTCTGAAGCCGACTCTCAGCCCCTCATGTTTATTCTTGGTGGCCATTTGTTTTGTTTATAGTTTTGCTTTGTTTTTTATTATTGCTGCAGTAGTTACTAGCATTTTTTTTTTTTTCTTTTTTGTTGGGAAGGGTGGCTGGTCTTGAACTCGGGAGTCTGCCTCCCTTTGTACTGAGATCAAGATAATGAGCCACCATGACTGCCCAGTTCTTAGAATTCTTTTTGTTTCGTTTTGGTTTTGTTTTTTTGGACAAAGCTTCTTTGTATAGCCTTGGCTGTCCTAGACCAGGCTGACCTCAAACTCACAGGATCCCCCTGCCTCTGCCTCCTCAGTGCTGAGATTAAAGGAGTGCGCCACTACTGCCTGGCCTGTTCTTAGAATTTTTACATGCTTCTTTTGAGTTGTAGAAATCCCAGGTTCTCCAGAATTTGATAGAGAGCTGCAGGCCAGCCCATCCCTAGAGTACTCAGTGCCGAGGTATGCTCTGGTGAGTGGGGTGCAGTGTTGGGACATTTGGAGAGAATGCGATACTGTGCTGTCAGGGTTGGTCTGGGTTGTATGCCTCTGATTCTTAGTCACACTGGCCACATTCTCAATTGTTGGCCATGCCTTCATCTTCTGTTTGGTTTCTTGTAGAAATTCCTTGCTTATTTTTAGGAGTTATTTATAGATGTAAGGTACTAATCTTTTGTCAGGTAATGTATCATAGTATTTTTTTCCTTGTGAATCTTCATTTGTGTATGACACTTTTTAGCTGGATTCTTTTTCTGCTTTGGAGAGAGGAAAGCGAGCGCTAGGGATTGGACACAGAGCCTTGCTGATGATTGACAAGTGCTCTGCCAGTGAGGTGTACCACCAGCCTTGGTTTTTATTTGTGATATTATTGTTTTGTTTACTGGGATTGGACCTAGGGTCTTCTGCATGCTAGGTAAGCATTCTACACTGAGCTACACCCCTAGGCCTATTCATAATAATTTTGAAAGCAGAAAAAGTTTTAACTACGTATAGTTGTGCACACTTGTAATTGTAGCACTTAAGAGGCTGTGACAAACTGTTAGGAGTTCTGAAACAGTCTGAGCTGTCTCTATATACCCTTTCCCAGACAGAGGAGGGAGAGGCAGAGGCAGACTGATTTCATATTGAAGTCTCCTAAGTATAAAAATTGACAATATGACCACTCCATGGTATGATTAAGGGTCAGTTTTTATTGTAGATATGAGAAAGAACAGGCAGAGGCAACTAGAGAGTCCAGAGCAGAGAGAAAAAGAAGTAGACTGAGCACGGCCAGCAGACTGGACATGGAAGGCTGTCTGTGAGACAGAACATCAGAGACTAGAGCAGACGGAAACAGCAGCGAGAAGCAGGAGCTGCGAGAGAAGAACAGCGGAATGCAGATAAAGAGGATGAGTGACTAGTGAGCGAGGGAGCGAGGCTGGAGAGGAGGTGAGAAGCATGTGAGAAGAGTTGCGCTGACATTGAAATGTGTAACAGGACTGAGACTGAGGAGCCTTAATGAGCACTGGGGCTGAGCTGAAGGCAGGTGGAAGTATGGTGCCGTTCTGTCATTGATGAGGACAGGCCCGGTGATGGAAGCACCCTTCAACAAGCACTGAGAGAGGCAGGCAATTATCTAACAGGCCAAAAAGCCTTCTGTAGTCCAGGCAGCCGACTAAATGAGACCCTGTCTGAAATAAAAACCAGACACTAAGACAGAAATGTGTTCGTACTTGACTGAGTGCCTGGAGAGATGGGCTATTTACAGTGACAGAGTGTAGCCCTGTCAGAACATATCTTTTAATAAGCACTTCACAGTTCTGCAGGGGCGGTTTATTAACTGCCCAAAATCTGAGTCCAACTGCCCAATTCTGATATTTGGACTGCCTTTTTGTCTGAAACTAGAGTTTTCTTTTGGACCGGACCATAAGTCAGAAATTTTTTCTGCTTTGATCTTGAAAGTGCTGTGGAGGCGTTTCAATACGTGAACACTGTCCCAGCAACAATCTTTAACTAATACTTGCCCATTGCTCTGCAAATGCCAGTGGTTCTCAAAAATTAGTTAGGCAAACCTACTACTGAGCTAACTCCCCAACCTCTAAATCAAGTCTTGTTCTATGTCACCTCTGTTCTGTTCCATTATTCAACTCTTCCCTGAGAAGGTACCATATTGTCTCAAGTTAGATTTCTAATACATTTTAGACTGGGTGACTGTGGTGGTTTGAATATGCTTGAACCAGGGAGTGGTACTTTTTGGTAGTGTGGCCTTGTTGGAGTAGGTGTGGCTTTGTTGGAGGAATTGTGTTACTGTGGGGGTGGACTTTAAGGCCCTCGTCCTAGCTGCCTGGAAGTCACTCTTCTCCTAGAGGCCTTAAGATGAAAATGTAGAACTCTCAGCTCCTCCTGCACCATGCCTGTCTGTATGCTACCATGCTTGATGATAATGGACTGAACCTCTGAACCTGTAAGCCAGTCCCAACTAAATGTTGTCCTTATAAGAATTGCCTCAGTCATAGTGTCTGTTCACCAACCTATAAAATCCTAACTAAGACAGTGACTTAAATAATAATTCTCTTAGGCAATTCTAGAGGCTAGGAAATTCAAAGCTGAAAGTAGAGACAAGGTAGGTTTTATTTTGAGACTGCTAGCCTTTGCTTATAGGAGGCTATACACAGGGGTATACAGGAAGGGTGTTATGTACACCCTTATGTACACAGGGGTATACAGGAAGGGTGAGGTCTTTGGATCCCATTCTCCTGGGGTTTTGTTTGTTTTGGGTTTTGTTTTGATATTGGTTGGTTGGTTGGTTGGTTGGTTGGTTTGGTTGGTTGGCTGGTTGATTAATTGTGGTAGCATCTCACAGTATAGCCCTGGTCAGCCTGAAACTTACTATATAGACCACACTGGCCTTGAACTCACAGAGATCTGCCTCCCTGTATTATGATTATGCTTTCTAATTAATTTGTCTTTATTTATGTCTGAATGTTCCAATCTCTTTATCTTTTTTTCAAGTCCTGATTTCCTGTCATTCTCTTGATTCATTCTATAGGTAAAACTCTCCATAGAATCTTTCATTTGAATTACTGAAGTTTTCATTTTTAATTTGTTTTTTGATATTTTTATTGAATTCCATGTTCATATACTGTGTTGATTTTATTTATTCATTCAGCTGTTTGTGTTTTCTTAGAATTTGTTCAATAGTTTATTTGTATTCTCTTTGATTTCTTTAAACATTCTTTTAACTAGTCTCTTGGATTCTTTGTCTAGAGTTTCATTTATTACCAGGATTAGTAATTTTGGAGGGGTCCTTTGACCTTGATTTTTCCTGTTTTTTGGTGTTTTTTTGCTTTGGCACTTGTATATCTGGTATTTTGTTGAAATTCTATTCTTTCTTTCATTGGATATAATTACAATATTCAAGGCAGTCGTGGAGTAAGGTGCTCTTCTCCCCTGCTCCATTAGTGTCTGAGTTACACGCTTGATCCCCAGTGCTCACCTGTCTACAAACACCAGCGAACAGTACATTTACTATGAAAGTACAGCAATGACCTAATAAAAAGCATCATCCCTTAAGTGCCAGTCATGCTAGGAATTAAAAGACCACAGAAGTTCATGTGTCCTGATATATTAGATAGATATTATAGTTATGAGTAGAAAGGCAGAAAAGCACAGATAGACTGGTGATTAGTATTGAGTTGGTAAGAAAAAGAAGAGAGAAATATAAATAGAAAGGGGAAATGGTAGGATAGGAAGGTATGAGGCAGTTAAAGCTAATAGTGGAAGAAAAAGGTAAAAAAAAAAAATTCAGCTTTTAGAAACCTAAAAGCTTTTAGAAGTCTGAGGCAGAGACTCTACAGAGAAGGCTAGCCAATGTCCTTTGAAAAAGTCTATGAAAAGGGAAAATAATGGGGCAAGAGGAGGAGACAGAGAGAGGACACAAACAGCAGGCTGCTAAATTAAATTATGGATATTGCATAATTAAAGACTACATGTGAAGAACAGACCGCTGGGTGGGGCTATTGAGTAATCATGCTGTTTCCAGGCTTGGGCTCTTAGATTTCCTTCCCTAGTTCCCAGTGCCTATCACACTCCTGAATGTTCCTTATCCGAGTTGGATTATAAGGGCAGTGCATGGCCCTGGCCAGTCTTCTGGGCAGTCATCTGAGGTTAAGCTACAGATGCTGACCCAGTCAGTAGAAAGTCCTTCCCAAGTGATGCCTCTGGATGGTTATGAGTGCTGACTATGAGTTTGGAAGCTCCTCACAAGGTCTTGATGCTGATCTCATCTTCAGATGAGTTGTAGATGTTGGCCTCACCAGTCCTTCCTGATATCCAGGGTTCTTGGAGCCTGAGTCTTTGTTCCCCTACAGACTCTGGCTCTGTACAGATTCCACATTCCTGAACCTTGTACAGTCTGGGTTAAAGTTTCTTCTCCACAGTCTTTAGATATTCTCTTGGTCAGGTTTCAGCATATCTTCTGGTGGCATTTGCTCTTAAATTTCCAAAGTGTGGCCCACAGGACTTGTAGGGTTGCCATGCCACCAACTCAGCAGATATGATGCTAGGGGAAGAGCTTCCTCCCATGTCATTTGCACTTACCTCTGTCTGCCTCCCCTCTTCTCTTTGTGCTCTTTACTGAAATGCCTCTTACTAAGAGCATGTGGTATGGCTCTCCTGAGCCTCTCTGCTTCTGCCATCTTTTTTTTTTTTTTTTTTTGAGACAGGGTTTCTCTGTATAGCCCTGGCTGTCCTGGAACTCACTCGGTAGACCAGGCTGACCTTGATCTCAGAAATCCACCTGCCTCTGCCTCCCAAGTGCTGGGATTAAAGGCATGCGCCACCACCGCCCGGCTCTGCCATCTGTTGATGGTATTTGTATTCTCTCTCATTTCCTCTCCTGCTTTGTAAAGCTAGAGATAGGGGCTGAAGAGATGACTTAGCAGTTAAGAGCACTGACTGCTGGCTGCTCTTCCTGAAGACCCAGGTTCTATTCCCAACACTCACACAGTTGCTTACAACCACCTGTAACTTTAGTCCTAGGGGATCCTATACCTTTCTCAGGCACTGTGTACATGTGGTAAAACACCCATACACGTAAAATAATAAGTAACAATAATAAAATGTAGAGCTATCTAGCTGGGCAGTGGTAGCATACACCTTTAATCCCAACATTCAGGAGGCAGAGGAAGGAGGAGCTGTATGAGTTCAAGGCCAGCCTGGTCTATAGAGTGAGTTCCAGAACAAAAAAGGCTACACAAAAAAACTTGTCTCAAAAAGTCAATAATAATAATAAATTAAAAAGTAGAACTATCTAGCTGTCCACACACCTCTTAGGACTGTTACTTAGTTTGCCCTGTATGTTCTAATGTTGTGGCTGCCTGTTTGCCATATTCTTAGAAGTTGTTCTTGAGTAGAAATCTACTATTCTGTTATCTTTTTCTCTCTGTTTTAAAGATTTCATGTTATCACTGACTCTTTATTTTGTTTTATTTTGTTCTATGAGGTGCTGGGGATAAGACTTTGTGCATACATACTAACAAACGCTGTATCACTCGTATTCAGGCTGTTTGGTCTGGATGTGTTTGCCTCTGGGCTCTGATTTGTCTGTACTCAGGATTTGCTTAACTTTATAGATCAGTACATTTATACTTTTCCACAAAATAGAATTGGGAAATTCTTCTGTAATTTCCTTTTCTTTCAATTAGGGATTGAGATAGAGTCTTCCTGTGTAGCCCAGGATAGCCTCAAACTTGCCACTAACTTAGCCTCCAGGTGAGTGCCACCACTAACCTTTTCCATCCCAGTGACATACATGTTGGCTTCATTGAAATGCTACCATTCCCTCTTGCTCTGTGAAGTTGTTCTGAGTATTTTTTCTATCATTTTATGTTGTATAGTATCTATTTCATTTATTCTTGGGACAGAGTCTCTCCCTTGTGGCACAGGCTTCAGAATAGAACTCACTGTGCAGCAGGGCTGGCCTTGAATGGATGGTGATCTTCCTACCACAGCCTCTGTCCCAAGTTTCAAGTGTGAGCACCAAAATCCTCCTGAGTACTTGGGCTGTAGGCATGTGCGACTGTACCCAGCTTGTATAGTCTCCGTTTCTATGTCTGTCCATCTTTCCATATCATGTAGTGTTCTAGAACCTTCTGTTCATCAGAAGCTTAAGTGCCATAAGTAAAGTGGGATCGCACTTGCATAAACCTTCTGTATTGTAAGCCAGCTTCTGTACTGCAAGCTCCAGATTAGTTAATACCATGTAGATGCTATGTAAATAGCTGTTAGCCTATAATGGTTAGAGAAGAATGACCAGAACAGTTGTGTGTGTGTGACTACTATATGCCTAACCACCCAGTGTCTCTCCTTGAGCAGCAGCACAGCTTTTGTTCTATAAACTGTCTTCCACCTGAACTAGTTTGTGGACCCAGAGATTCGTACTGACCTGTGCCTTGCATAATGCCACTAACCTTGTCTGTTGTATATTTCTGTACTTTTCATCTGTAAAAGTTCATTTTGAATCTTTTAAAAATTATTCTTCATATACCAAGCTAATGTAGTTCCCCCAGATTCTTGAACATCTAGAGTATGGTTATAATCATTGACTTGATCAGGCCCTGCCACTGAAGTGCAGTGGTTGCAGCTCAGTCGCTGCTCTGTTGTGTCTTCCCTTGCCCTTTCATCTGCATCTTTGTTGTGTTTATTTGGGGATTCTGTTTTGTTTTGGTTTTTGAGACAGGGTCTCAGGAGATAGCCCTGAGTGACCTGGAACTTACTCTGTAGACCATGCTGGCCTAGAATTCATAGAGATCCCCTGTCTCTGCTTCCCGAGTGCTAGAATTAAAGGTGTGGGCCAGCACACCAGATGTCTGACTTTTACTTTGAAGCTTTGTTCACTAGACAGGAATTTTGCCTTACCTGAGTTGAAATCCTTCTCAGTACTCACTGTTCCTGTGAAATAATGACATTTTCTTCTGTGGCTGGTGGCAACAGGTAGAATTTCCAATGTAAGGGGTCTTTTTGAATGCTTGTTTTACATATGAATATCTAGTTTTTGCAGCACCATTTGTTGAAAAGACCTTCCTTTCTCCTTTGACTTGTCTTTGTTGAAAATGCATTTATTTAATTACCTTTGTTGAAAATCAACTGACCATGCACAGGTAGGTTTATTGTTCCCCGTATTGCCCAGTGAATGGTTGCTTCTTGCTTCTTCATTCTCCTGTGGTGATCAAACTTGAAAGTGTTTGTTGCTGTTGTTGTCCTTCCTTCCTTCCTTCCTTCCTTCCTTCCTTCCTTCCTTCCTTCCTTCCTTCCTTCCTTTCTTTCTTCTTTCTTTCTTTCTTTCTTTCTTTCTTTCTTTTGGAGAGTTTGTTCAGCAGTGAGGAGCAGAGGTGCAGTGAAAAGGCCTTGAAAACTCTGAGAGTAAGCTGCTTTTACCTATGTGACAGGATAGTCTGGGCAGTAAAAGTCTGCCTTCACTCTGCCTCTATTCATTTCTCTTATGTCCACAGGACACATGAAAAAAAAAGAAGAAGAAAAGAAAGTTGGGCTGTAGAGATGGCCCAGCAGTGAAGAGCACTGGCTGACTGCCATAGGCAGTCTTTCTGGAATAAACACTTTGACACAGGTTGTGAGTGGAAAACAGGAGATATCACAGGAAGACTAAAGCCAGGACTGCTCCTGAAAGGACTTGGTTCTAGGTCCAGTTTGCATTCTCATTTGTATTCTAAAACCACAAGATGGGTGAACAAGCAAGAAAGATTTTACAGAAGTGTACATGGTAGTCTACTTTTTTTTTTGAGGCATATGTTATAGTTAATTGGTATGAGCTTTAAGCTTCTGTGGTTATCTTGTTAAGGGCAATGATCCATTGTTTCCGCTGTTTCCCCAGGTCACTCTGTTCCAGGTAACATATGAAGTCATGCTTGGAAATGAGCAGTACAAGTTGTGCTCAATAGTCGGTCTTGTCGACCTTATTCTACTTTAGCCTCACAGAGGCCTTGGGCTCAATTACTAGGTCCCACATGATGACTTACAATAAGTAACTCCAGTCCCAGGGCATCCAGCATTTTTGCAGAGAATAAACTATATAGCAGCCTCTCTGACCTTCCTTCAAGGTCTCTCGCTAAGGTCTCTTCAAGGTCTTCTGGCTTCCAGAGCCACTGTACACATGTGGTGCATACACACACACAGGCAAACACTCATACACATAAAATAAAAATAAAAGAAAAAATTTAAAAGAATGTTTCCAGGGACTAGAGTAATAACCCACCCACAATGATAGTTAATAACCATCTATAACTTCAGTTATATTTGACACTCTATTCTGACATCTGTGGGCACCAGGTATATGTGTGCTACACATACATACATTCAGGCAAACATTTATACACATAAAATAGATAAATCTAAAAAGAGAGAGGGAAAAAAGATCTGTTAGGTATTTGTAAAATAACTGTGGCCATTGTGTCTTTTGGGGCTCTAGATGAGCAACTTTAGGGTTGAGCTAGCTTCTGCCAAACCTGGAGAATTCACTAATGTGTTAGATTCTAAAGAATAGTCTCAGGGTGGCACAAAGGACCATGCAAAGAAAGCAAAAGTAACCTGGCAAGGCAGTTTCTTTTTGTAAAAAAGGTTGTGGGCCAGAAGCTAGACTGAGCTAGAAAGTGAATCAAAGAATGGAATAAAGGGAGCAGGATGACTACTCCGACTAAAACATGGAGACTTTATAGTGATGTAGAGGAGAGAGCAGGCAGAGTCCAGGCTGAACTCGGCCGGCCAGACTGTGAGAAGAGATAGGGAGGGAGAGCAAGAGAGGAGCCCCAACCAAGAGAGACAGCCAGGCACCAAAATGTCTGAGTTCTGTAGGGATCAGGCCAGAGGAAGGAAGCAGAAGCCCAGCCCACTGGAGGGAGAGGTACAGGGTAAGGACGGGCCCAGGGTTTTGGGAGAAGCCATGGACTGAGTGAGACTTGTCCTGGGTTTGATATCTGACTGGACACACTTTGGTTTTTATTCTAACACAGGTGGTCATGGTATCTTTTCTTATTGTCCCGGGGCTAACCACACAGTCTTTCAAGATTAGCTAATTTTAAAATGACAAGCACAAAAGAAATGATAGAGAAAGGGCAGGAGTCAAGTTCTTTCAAGTTCTGGGACTGCAGAAGGATCTTTGTGTTAAAGAAAGCTTTTTAGGTAGGGAAGATTAAAAGATTTACATACAGGTTCTACAAGGTGAGAGAGATTTAAAAAAAATCACACAAACAGAGCCGACATATCCAAATTGTTTTTAAACATATTTCCTTTGAAGAACCCAATAAGGGAATGTGAATTTTGCTTCTCCACGTCAGCTGACAATATGTATGCCTGTTGTTGTTGGCTTTTGATTTTGGTTTTTAGGGGTTGTTTGTTTAGTTGGTTTTTGTTTTTGATTTCTTTTGGGGATTTTTGGAGACAGGGTCTGTCTAAGTAGCCCCGGCTGGCCCAACTCCTGGCAGTGGTCCTCCAGCAGCTTCCGCAGTGTCAGCAAGCAAGTACTGAGCAGCACACCTACTCTTTTCCCTATTCTTATGCAAAACCTACTTTTCTGTTTGAGAGTCTGGAAGGTTATTTGAGCTTCCCCAGACCAGTAGGATCAGCATGCAGGTTGTGTAAGTGCGCCTGATAGTGGTGTCTAGTTACTACTACTGGAGTATTGGGTGAAAGCCTAGTCTTTGTAGCCCCAATGAGGGGGACAAGGTGTCTTCAGAAAAACAGCTCTTAATTATGCTGAGCATATCATTAGGAATCTCAGGCAATCAACAGCAGGTTTAGATTGGCTCATTTGTAAAGAGTCACTGAAAGGGAAAGGAAAGAAGAGAGGAAGACCTTGAACATTTAAGTGACTTAAGTTCTGAGAATGCAGCAGCAGCCTCTGTCTAACAAAGGGGTTACCAGCGAGAGGACTACGCCTTTAGCATAAAGGTTTTACCAGGGGAGATAAAAAGTTCTGAATTCCTTTCCATAAGCAAAGGTTTTACAGTGTTTAATAGGAAGCTTCAACTTTTTAAATATATTTCATACAGTCTCCTATGTAATTTGACTTATAATTTATTAGTTGTTAATTTACTGGTTGTTTAGTCAACCAATAAAGGTAGGAGGAAGGGACAGCCACTTGGGGATGTAGTAGCAAAGTGTCTGTAAGCATTTTTTGCAAAGAATAAACTATATAGCAGCCTCTCTGACCTTCCTTCAAGGTCTCTTGTTAACAGGGAGTGGGTCGCAAGACAATGTGCTCAGTCAGGTTCTGTATATTCAAGGTCGTTGTTTAGCCTGTGTGGGTGTATGACTGTTTTCTGTTATTCTTTTCCCTGAGTCTCAGACACACACAACAAGCTACCACACAAGATAGGCTGGGCCTCCCACCTCCATATTACCAGTTAAAGAGTCAGGCAGAGAATACAGATGGATCCCATGTAGTCTCATTAGAAAAAGGTCAAATCACCCATCATGGAGTACATGATACTAAGTCTGTCTTCCAGGTTCTGTGCAGGGTGGGGTTTCAGTTTTCTGTTTCATTGGTTTTGTTTTAGAGAGAAGGGGTGGTGTGTGTGTGTGTGTGTGTGTGTGTGTGTGTGTACATGCACATGCTGGTTTTGAGACTTATTAGTTTAATTGGTTTTTTCATTTCTAATATGGTACAAGCTGGCTTTGATTTACTGTATAGCCAAAGATGATGTAGAACTCCCTAATTCTCCTGCTATCACTTTCTGAGTTCTGGGATTATAGGCGTGGATTACTGCCACACTCAATTTTATAAAGTTCTGAGAACTTAGCTACATTTCTGAAGGTTTAGGTTTGAATAGTGGGCAAGAATCCAGGCTTGGTGGCACACACCTTTAATCTTAGCACTTGAAAGTTAGAAGCAAGCAGATCTCTGAGTTTGGGGCCAACCTGGTCTACATAGAGAGTTCCAGGACAGTCAGGGCTACACAGTGAAACCTTGTCTTGAAAATCATAAGTAAATAAGTAAGTAAATAAAAGTAGAGGCAGGAGAATGCTTGAGTAAAGAGCGCTGACCAAGGTGCTGTCCCACTCATCGTGAATTACATCATTGTCTCAGCTCTGGTCGGTCCTGCCTGTTGGATAAGTCCTCAGAGGTGTGTGAACTCTGCCTTCAGGATGCAGTCTTTCCCTTTCTCAGCTTGTGATTCCTTGGGAAATTTTAATTCTTTGGAGTATATTATTTCAGTAGTTAGAATACCAAAAGTAGAAACATATCTTTTGTCAGATTGTTTCTTCTCTTTCTACTACCTTCAAGAATCTAGCCCAAGGATTAGCACTCCAGCTCTGACCAGCATTCTTTTTCTTCTAGGGAGTGTGTATTTCTTCTCTGGTGGTCTTCTATTTTCTCACCGTCATCATGGAAGTATCATCATTTCCAAGGACCACATGAATTCTGTCTCCTTCTATGATGGGGTATGTGGTCTTTTAGCCCTGGCTTTAGTGCTCTGAAGTACATCACGTTTTCCCTTTCCCATGGTAGCCAGGACTACCATGTGGCAGGATGCCAGAAACCACAAGCCAGCAAGGAGAATGAGCAAAAGCCTGTGCACTCCCAGGATACTTCCATGCTTAACTAGAAAGGCCTTCTGGTCGGAAGAGTCAGCCCAGCCCCATGGCCAATTCTTTGACCCCAAAGTCACATAGAAAATAGCTGAAAAAGACCTCCAGTGGCTCCTCACACAAACCCAAGGCTCACACACTTCAGAGCTGGAAGGTTCACCTGTGATATTGATGGGGCTTTAACATATCCCTTAGCCTCAAGAAAGAATTATACATACAACAAAGATGTGAAAATTGCTCGTTTCCTCCATGAAAGTTTAACATCAAGTTTAACCTCTCCCTCCACAGATGTGTTCCCTAAGAACCATCTACACCAGCATTACTCATCCCCTTAGGTGGGAGATCCAGGTTTTCCCCATTCTGTACTCACTGGCTAGAACATAGGTGGTCTCTCTCAGTGCAGTAGTGGAGTAGAGGGGTGGGGCTTCCACTTGGTCTAGTCTCAGCCTCAACCAGAACAACATGGAGTAAAGTGGTTTGGCTGGATGGCTCAACAGATAAATTCATGATCAAATCTTTCTTCAGCAAAATCCTGCTAGAAACCTGGGAGCATCAGCTAGGCAGACTGGATGATCTTATTAGATAAAAGAGGGGTTTGTTCATTTTTTTTTGTTTGTTTTGACAGGATTTTCTGTGTACTTCTGGAACTCATGATATAGACCAGGCTGGCCTTGAACTCAGAGATTCACCTTCCTTTGCCTCTTGAATGCTGGGATTAAAGGTGTGAGCCATCACCTGGCTTACTTTCCTGTTTTGTTTTAACTTGTCTGTATATAGTTACATGTATACGAGTGCAGTTTCCTGCGAAAGGCAGAAGAGGGCATTGAATCCAGAGAGCTGTAATTACAAGGAGTTATAAACTCTCTAACATGGAGTACTAGAACGTGCACTCAGGCTCTCGGGAAGACAGCAAGCTCTCTTACATCACTTAGCCATCTCTCCATTAAAAGGGTTTTAAGTTTTTATAAATAGTCCTCTAACATCAGCTGGTTAGTGGTGGTGCACACTTTTAATCCCAGCACATGGGAGGCAGAGGCAGGCGGATTTCTGAGTTTGAGGCCAGCCTGGTCTACAGAGTGAGTTCCAGGACACCCAGGGCTACACAGAGAAACCCTGTCTCAAAAACAAAACCAACCAAACAAACAAAAAACCTAATAGAAAAAAGCCAGGCAGTGGTGGTGCACGCCTTTAATCCCAGCACTTGGGAAGCAGAGGCAGTCGGATTTCTGAGTTTGAGGCCAGCCTGGTCTACAGAGTGAGTTCCAGGACAGCCAGGGCTATACAGAGAAACCCTGTCTCTTAAAAACAAAAAAGAAAACAACAACAACAAAAAACAAAGCCATCATCGTTGTGATCTTCTTCATGATCTTCTCCCTCCTCCTTTCATCATCAAGAAAGTATAAGTCATTTAAAAAAACAGTGCTAAGGAGGCTAGAGAGATGGCTCAGTGGTTATGAGCACATGGGTTACAGAGGACCCAAGTTTGTATCCAGTACCCACGGCAGGCAGCTCACAACCACTTGTAACACCAACTCCAGGAATTCTGACATGACAAATATAGGGCTGACACTCAGACACACACAGGAATAAATTTTTTAAATTTTTTTTTCTTAAGAATAAAAAATTGGATTTAGAGTAATGGTTAAGCAGTTAAGAGGTCTTTTGTTGCTCCAGCAAAGGACCTAGGTTCAGTTCCCAGCACCCACATGGCAGCTTATAACCATCAATAATTCTTGTTCTGGGGGATCTGATATCCTCTTCTGACTTTCATGGATATCAGGCACACATGTGGTGCATATACATATATGCAGGCAAAACATTCATTGTAAATTTGTATTTTTATTTTTATCTCCCTCTAGCTTCCAAATGAACGAAGCTCATACTATAATGTATTTATTAGGCTCTGCACAATTACTGGGGGATTACCCCTAATATAATTCTCTAGCAACTGGCTACTTCCCAGGTGTGCTCCCCAAATACTTGCTGTTTGAAATTTTCTAGGTTATTTCTGCTCCAGCAGTCTTGTGTTCTGGAGAGGCATTTCACTCTGGCACCTGCTGCTGGTCTGTCATGACTAATGGAGACCCCCTGTTCTCCCTCTCTTCTCTTCTGTGCTCCCCCTTTCTTTCTTTTTCCTCCACTTGTGACGCCCCCCCCCCCCCGCCAGATAACTGAAAACCCACCTAACTCTGTTTCCTCTAGTAATTGGCTATAGCCATTTTTATTTAACCAATAATTTTAAATTGGGGTGCAAAGTTTGCACAACAAAAGATGGTATATCTAAAAATTCACTTGTCTTGGGGCACAGAATTTAGCATTGGAATACATAGCAGCACCAAATCAACTCCCAACTGTAGGCTTAGATTTTTCAAAACCTACTTTTAATAAGGGTTCTTAAATGCTTAAGCCTCCCTTCTAGCCCACCACCCACCAGAGGTAGTGGAAAGGAAAGGATAGTAGAGCAAAGGAGGATGTGAACCTGTTTAGACATTGCTTCTTTGGAGCAGATCCTATCTATGTTGTCAGGATATCAGCAGTTCATTTTACTTGAGTCAGCAGCAGCTCAATCAATCCACTTGCAAACACCATTCACAGATCAGCTATGTCAGGTCTGGCAAACACCATTCACTTATCAGCAAGGGCAGGTCAATCTAGAAGAAACCGAAAGGCTCTTCCAATGAGCCTTAATCTGAGAAAGTGGCAAGAAGCTGCCAGAACACCACCAGAAGTTTTTTTGTGCATTTCTCTCTATGAAGTCACAACAAATGATGACCAACAAAGAATGGTAAGGCAAACCAATACCATCCAGTATTGTCAGTGAAGACCAGAGTCAGCAAAGCCCAACAATGATTAATAAAGAACGGCAAGGTGTACCAATACCACCCAGCATTGTCCACTGTCTGTTGGGTTATACTTATATCCTTTCTAAGCATCACGTGTCCTCTCAAGCATCTGCTCTAGCAAAACATCACATGCCCTTTTTCCAGGCTGCCTTCAGAAAAACACCATGCGTCTGTTCTTAGCAAAATATCCTTTCACATGTCTGCTTCAGCAAAAACATCCTCTCATAAGACAATTTCCAGAAAAACATCACATGACACAGCTGAGTCTCCAAAGAAACCAGAAATTTCCACTTCGCCCAACAATTCATAAAGTAAATTAAATCTTTAAAACAAAATGGGGAAAAAAAAAAAAAAACAGTGTTGGAATAGCAAGGTTACCTAACTTGAAGGGAGTAGTTTTTTGGTTTGGCTTGGTTTGATTTGGAATTTTGAGACAGGGTCTCTCTCTACATAGTCCTTGCTGTCCTAGAACTCATTATGTAGACCAGGCTGGCCTCGAACTCAGAAATCCACCTGCCTCTGCCTCCCAAGTGCTGGGATTAAAGGCGTGCGCCACCACCGCCCAGCTCTTAAATATTTTAATAGAGTAATTTTAACTTTTAATTTTTCTTTAACTTATTACTGGTAAGGAAGAGGCACTCATACCACATGGTACACACATGGAGATCTGAGGGCAGTGTTCAGGAGTAAGTTAAGCTTAGGAAATATTTAAAAGTGCTAGATGTGGTGGTATGTAACTGTAACCCCAGCACTCAGGAGCAGATGCCAGATGATTGCACAAGTTTAAGGCCAGCCAGGTCCACATAGGAAGTTCATGCCAGCCAAGGCTATGTAGAAAGACCTTGTGCACTAGCTTCTTTCAGTTGTTATTACAAATACTGTGACAAAAAGCAACTTAGCAAAGAAAGGAGTTACAGGTTACAGTTCATTTAGGAAGGGAAGTCACAGTGGTAAGAACTTAAAGCAGATAGTCATATTACCTTCATAGGCAAGAGCAAAGAATGGTCTGAAGAGATGGCTGAGCAATTAAAAGTACTGGTCGCTGCTCTTCCAGAGGGCCTGACCTCCATTCCCAGCACCCACGTGGCAGCTCATGACCATTCCCAGGGAATTCAGTGTCCTCCTCTGATCTCTATGGGTAGTACACATACATAGTGCACAGACAGACATGCAGGCAAAACACTCATACACATAAAATTAAAATAACAAGAGCAGAGATAAATGAACACATCCATGCTTGCTTGCTTGTTTAGCTTTGCCTTTCTTATACTGTTGGGGATCCCTTGCCTAGAAAATGATGCCTCTGGTGCACAGTGGGCTGGCTCTTACATCAGTTAACAAAACAGTCCCCCTCAGATGTGTCCATAGGCCAGCCTGATCTAACCACAGCCTTGCTTGTTTTGTTTGCTTGTCCACTTGATAGTGCTCACTTGGCTTTTTCTGTTCATACGGTCTCTGTTCATACACATAATGGGCAACTGTTACTACCCACATCTGGCAGGGTCTTCCCATGTCAGTTACTAAACAAGACAGTCTTCCATAAACACACTCACAGACCAACTTTGTTATGACAATTCCGCAATTAAGACTCTTCCTAGGTGATTCTAGATTATGTCAAATTGACAGATTAAAAACTAACCATCAAAAAAATTAAAAAAACAAAAAACAAAAAACTAACCATCACACCAGTCACAAAGCGTTAATCCCAGTACGCTAGAGGCTGAGGCAGGTGGATCTCTGTGATTTCAAGGCCAGCCTCATCTGCATAGCTAGTTCTATGACAGTCTGGGCTATATAATAGACCCTGTTTCAAACAAACAAAAATGAAATGTCATACCATGTCTTTAAAAAAATTAATTTAAGTTCTAAAGAAGGGCTAGAGATGACTCAGTAGTTGAAGTACTCATTTAACCTGAGGCTGGGCATGGTGGCATGGACCTTTAATCATAGCACTTTGTGAGTTCAAGCACTGTGGCAGGATATTTGATCATACTCTGAACCCTTGCTGTTCCTTGGGGTGGAGTTTAACACGGGGTGTGTTTGGAGGTCAGAGAAAAACTTGTGGGACATGATTCTCTCCCTCAACCTTGCAGATCTCCAGGGATCAAACTCAGGTTGTCAAGCTTGGCAGCAGTCACTTTTACCTGCTGAGCCATCTCACAGGCTCAAATAATTCTTAAAAATTGTGCTAGCTGAGCTTGATGACATTTGGGAGGCTGAAACAGGAGGCTCACTGTGAGTTCCAGGTCAGTCAAGGCTACATAGCAAGACCCTTTTCAAAAAATAAAGATAAAGATAAAAAGCTTCTATGCATCAAAGCAGACGAAAAAGAATGAGCAACAACCCACTGAGTGTCAGAAATGCTTTACATGATAAGGAATGAATACCTTACCTGGGAGAGGCGACCCAAGCCTATCAGAATTTCAAGGTCATCCTCTACATCACAGTGAGCTGCATCCAACCTGGACTTCATGAACCATACTCAGATCTCCCCCATCCCCCTAAAACAATACCTTAGAAGGAAGGGACATTTGAAGAGACATTATCTAAGCCAAGTGGGGCAACACATGCCTCTAATTCAAGCTTTTTGAGAAACTGAGGCAAGAGGATTGTGAGTTCAAGGCTGCTTGGGTCTTTAGTGAGACCATGCCCCCTCCAAATAAAAGAGACCCTGTAGTGGTCTTTTTTTCTCCTGTAGGTGGGAGTTGAAAGCATATCTGTTTCTAAATTCATTAAATAATAACTGTGGAAATAACTGAAAAGCAGCTGGTCCTGTGTGTGCTGACACCAGTAAGACTGAGATCCTGCAGATGGCTCTCTCTGAAGCTCTCCTTCTCTCTCCAGGACTCTACCAGCATAGTGGCGCCCTTCTCATAGACTTCCGAAGCTCCATACTTCCTCATCTCCCAGTTCATTTCCACGGATCAAGCAATTTCCTGATGATCGCCCTTTTCCCCAAATCAAAGATATATCAAGCGTTTTACTCAGAGGTAACATCAGTTATTAATTAGCAAAATAGCTACTTTTTTTTCTCATAGCAATTTAAATAGTAAGATAGTGTCTTAGAACAAACTAATGATGATGTAAAGCAAGTCGTGGCTTATTCCTTTAATCCCAGCATTTTGAGGCAGAGGCAGATGGATCTCTTGTGAGTTTGAGGACAGCCTAGTCTCCATAGTGCATTTTAGGCAGCCTAAAGCCACATGGTAAGACCCTGTCCCCAAAAAAGGTACAGAGTAGGGGCCTGAAGAGATGACTCAGTGGTGAAGAGCAGTGGCCACTCTTGAAAGTACAGTGGTTTGATTTTCATCACCCACACTGTGGCTCACAGTCATCTATAACTCCAGTCCAGGGGTTCCAGTGTCCTTTTCTAGCCTCTGAGGGCAGTACATACATGTGGTACCAGACATACAGGCAAAGCACCTGTACAAATAACTACACATGTTTGGGTTTTATGTTTTAACTTGAAAGAACTAACAGTGATATCATTAAAGTGATAGTTGAAGCCAGGTGTGGTAGTGCAAACCTGTTAGTACCTAGGAGATAGAGGCAGGAGGATCAGAAGTTCAGGGCTAGCTTTAGATAGATATGGAGTTCAAGGCCAGCCTGGGCTTTGTAAGACACGCTCTAAAAGCATAAATAACAACAAAAGAAGATTAAAAACAATGTTGAGAACATTTAGGGAATGGAGGCGTTGCAGGTATTTTTGTTTGGTTGGTTGGTTGGTTGGTTGGTTTTGGTTTTGGTTTTGGTTTTTCCAGACAGGGTTTCTCTGTATAGTCCTGGCTGTCCTGGAACTCTGTAGACCAGGCTGGCCTCGAACTCAGAAATCCACCTGCCTCTTCCTCCCAAGTGCTGTTGCAGGTGTTTTGATAATCCATTTGTTTTTTAAATGGTGAGTGGTGGGAGCCTACAGAAATGAAATCTGCTTGTCCCCTCTTACGTTCAGTAACAAGCCCAACTTACTGGGCCAGAGCTCTCTATCTCTGTCCCCCCCCCCCCCCCCCGTGCTCTCCTTCCCGTGGACTGCAGCTCTCTCCGGCCTTTGTAAATAGCTCTACATAGTAGTCTGCTCACAGTCATGCTCAGTACATATTCTATAATGTAAGAGACTGACTACGGATTCCATGGCTCCATAAGGTACAGTGGCACGTGACTATAATTCCAGCATTTGCAGGTAGGGCAGAAATATCAGGGGTTCTATTTTTTTTCTTTTGGTTTTTCGAGACAGAGTTTCTTGTGTAGCCCTGGCTGTCCTGGAACTCACTCTGTAGACCAGGCTGGCCTCGAACTCAGAAATCTGCCTGCCTCTGCCTCCCAAGTGCTGAGATTAAAGGTGTGCGCCACCACCACCCGGCAATATCAGGAGTTACCTCAGCTAAGACTAACCTCAGCTACAGAGCAAGCATGAGACCCTGTTTCTAAAAGGGAGGTGTGGAAGGGGAGAAAGAATGAATGGATGATGTGATGTACTTAGAGACCACACCATAGCCAAAGCCAGAACAGTGGCTGGGACCGTGACTGGTGGAGCTTCGTGAAAGGATGTGGCTCAGCTCCTGAACAGCATCCCTTCTGCAGGACAGTCATAGAGTACAGCGGAACAAGATTGCCAGCTGAAGAGTTCTCTCAGGCTGTGTCTCTCCGGTTCCCTGGGCTGTCCTGCCTGACACCTGCTTGTGCTCAGCTTCCACCTGGGAACCTAGACATAGCCTTTAAAGCATTCCTTCAGGCCACCACTGCCCTCTGGTCCTGTCACCAGGGAGAAACATGCTCTTGCAGCCAACAGTGTTCCTGACACCTTCTTCCAGGCTTCCTACTTCTGGAAGGTCACAGTCTCTGAGGACAGGAACCCAGAAAGGCATTTCTGGCTCTGAAAACACTGAACAGAGCCAGAGCTTTCCAGGGTCATTTTGAAGCAAACTTGTTTGTGATGATGTTTTCCTCTGCACAGATAGTGTTGATTTTCAGCAGTCATCAGATCCCATGTGGATTCCATATCCTGTTATTGCTTTAAAGTGTTCTTTGTTTAAATTCTGTTTTGTTTAGGTCTTCTCCCCCTGGCAACAGCGGGATAACTCAGGGCTTTCTTTAAAAGTGATCCAGGAGGATGGATTATCTGTGGAACAAAAGAGATTGTAAGTGGCTGTCCCAGTGTTTGTGCTGGATTCGCTAAGCTTTGTGGGTGTGCTTTCTCTGCAGGGTGACTCACATTATGTAACAGAGGGGTCTTGGCTTCTGAAAGGGCCTATAGTCATGTCACTGTTGCCCACATGCAGGTGGTAGGTGTGCTCGGGAAACAGAGCAACAGACAGATGAAATCCAAGCTGAGCATGTGGCTCTGTTGGAAGAGCACTTGCCCAGCATGCATAAGTGGCATGGTGGCACATTCCTGTAATCCCAGTACTTGAGAAGTAGAGGCAGGAAGGCAGAAGCTCAAGATCATACTCAGCTGTCTTAGAACTTGGAAGCTAGCCGAGGGAACTTGAGACCCTGGGAAGAGTAGAGGGGGAGGAGGAAATCTGGTAATGTCTTCTCGAGGTTTCTGATGCTGTGATAACAACATGACTATGTCAGTTTACAGAAGGAAGGACTTATTTGGGCTTACGATTCCAAAGGGGTAAGAGTCCATGATGGTGGAGTTGGGCAGCAGGTGGCTAGAACATCAGCTCAGAGCTCACACATCAAACCACAGGCAAGAAGCAGAAAGAGCCATGACACACCTCCTCCAGCAAGACTACTTTCATTATTCTCCCCAAATACCCACCAACTAGGGACTAAGTATTCAAATGCCAAGACTTTTAGGGGGGACATCTCTTTCAAACCACTATAACTCAGAATTAAAACCTGAGACCTTGTCAAAAAAACAAGGCCAGTCTTGAATGGGCATGCCATTGTCATAAACTGGCACTAGGCTTTGTTTAAGTCAGTGCAGTGCTTATTTTGGAGGTATTGGCTGTTATGTCTCTGGCTTGAAAGCCTCGGAACTAGCTGTGTAAGGTGCCTTTGCTGTGGGGGGTGCGGCACTAATCTGAGCCCTTGGTGATCTAGGCACTCCAATGCACAGAAGGTCTTCAGTGCCCTGAGCCATCCTGCACAGGACTGGAGCTCCCGAAACTCCTCTCAGCTAAACTCCCTGAGTTGGACCGGTGAGTTCTATGTATATGGCTTTAGATATTTACTGTTTCAGCATTTGAAATGTAGGAGACCTCAGTGTTAGTCTTTTCTGAGTTCCTTTTTTATAGCTTCTTACAGACACCTGGAAAGGGTAGTCACCTGCCACATACACTTATATATCATAGAAAGAATCTCTCTAAGGGTTATGTTTTATCAGTTACTAATGTGAGTGGACATGTCAGGCAAGGCTGGTGACAGTGATGTAACAATTGTCTTTGTTTTTCTAGGTTTCTCCAGCATTTTGCCATCGGCAGCATTGGTCAGGAGCCGGTGATGCGAGCCCATCTTCTAGGCCTGCTGCAGCAAGCTGAGATCAGCCCCACTCACGAACTAGAAAGTGACAAGGTAGAGGAGTTCACCAAGTGTGTGCTGGGAATTTACAGTGGGATGATCTGCAGGTCTGGGTCAGTTACCAGTGCACAGAGTCCTTCCATAAGTGTGTCCTCTTCCTTGAATACTACTGGGAGTGAGACATAAGAAACCCGCTTTGTACACTGACGGTCAGGCCAGGCCCCATGACAGGGACCAACCCTGGTATCTTGCCATATCCTCCTTTCTTCTCCAGGACTTTTAAACTCTCAGTGTGTGTTCTGAGGCTGTCAGTTCTTTGTGGTTGTGACAGTGACTTAACCTACTAGTAGATGGCACTATGTGTTGTTAGAAAGGGAAGGCTGCCCATATTGCGGTCACCAGGGTGAGGTGATATTCTGAGCATTTTCTTCCCCAGGATAGACCTTAATGTGCTCCTGCCTCGTGTTTCCCAGTACTCGCCTCTGCCCACCATTCCTTTGGAAGCTATCCCAGTTGTCTCTGTGGAGTGTAGAAGGTGCTCATCCATAAAGGGCACTTCAATAGAACACTCCATTTTTCCTTTAGACAGCAGGATAAAGAAAAAAGAAAAATGCCTACCTTGTGATAGTTACTTAAAATGTGCTATAGGACTAGGTTCTAAATAAGAGTACTTGACTGGGTGACTCTTAAGAAGCACACATGCCTTTTAATCCCAGCACTTGGAAGGCAGAGGCAGGCGGATTTCTGAGTTCGAGGCCAGTCTCGTCTACAGAGTGAGTTCCAGGACAGCAGGTGCTATCAGAGAAAGCACTGTCTCGAAAAACAAACAAACAAACAAAAAAAAATACAAACAAAGAAAAGAGCAACACAAGTACTGCTGGTGATGTGGCCACAGCCTTTAATCCCAGCACTTGGGAGGCAGAGGCAGGGGATTTCTGAGTTCGAGGCCAGCCTGGTCTACAGAGTGAGTTCCAGGACAGCCAGGCTATACAGAGAAACCCTGTCTCGAAAAACAACAAAAAAAAAAAAAAAAAAAAAAAAAAGAAGCACACAGGCAAGGCTGTAGAGATGGCTTAGTGGTTCAGAGCGCTGGCTGTTCTTCCAGAGCAACTGGCCTTGATTTCCAGCACCCACATTGCAGTTCACATGGGTTATAACTTCAGTTACAGGGGATTCTTGCTTCCAAGGGCACTGTACACACGTGGTGCACAGATATCCATGCAGTCAGAACACCCATACACATAAATTAAATAATAATTTCATATATAAATATATGAGCCACACCCACGATCTTTGTGTGTACCATAGACACTTCCCTTTCTCTTTCCACCTGTGCTTAATCTGCTAGGCTTTGCTTCATAAACTCCAACTGTGCTTTAAAAAAGGAAAGTATTTGACTGTGTGCATGGAATTCAAGGGACTGAAGAGTTGAGAACAAGATAGGGAACACTGGGGAAGGGGAAGGAGGAAGAATGGTGTGGGTTACATGTGTGCTCTGTGGAGAAGAGAAAGGAACACAGTGTAGGCCTTGGTCACAGGCTGGACGGAGAACGAGGCTCTCCAGAGAGAAAGAGCCAACAGCTGTCTCTGCTGATGTGACTAGCTGCTGAGAGTGCTGCTCAGTAATGTAAGTTAAACGTGGTGAGTCTCACATGTTGTGAAATAAAACATAGAGCCAGGCTGGATGGCTCATGCCTGTGTCCTAGGATTCAGGAAACTGAGGCAGGAGGATCACTGCAACTTTGAAACCAGCCTGGGTGACACAGAGTTCCAGGCCAGCTTGGGCTCTAGAGTAAAACTTTTTTTTGTTTTAGGAAGCATTTATTTATTTTATGTATGTGAGTACACTGTAGCTGTCTTCAGACACACCAGAAGAGGGCATCAGATCCCATTACAGATGGTTGTGAGCCACCATGTGGTTGCTGGGAATTTAACCACTGACCATCTCTCCAGCCCAAAACTTTTTTTTGAAAATAGAAAAAAAGCATCCTGTAGACAGGCTTTCCTCGGCTTGGTTGTTGTAGTAAATGTTCTCCTGTGAGTGCATGATTCTTGTCCTCCTCAGCTGCTCATCCTCGCTCAGTAAATTCCATAGCTGGCCTTAGAATATCGACCTGAGGGAAACTGCGGGGTGCTGGTGTGACGCAGCTCCTCTCTTCCTGGAGGGAACCTATCATGCAGGGGAGTTCTGACTCAGCACAGGTCTTATGGCGTGGCAGACACAGCAGTCCCCAGAAACAACCTCAGCATAACTCCCTGCTCACCAGGCTTCCACGCCAGTGGAGCTGGGACACTTTGTGCCCAGACTACTTTTCTGTTGTCTAAGAAATGCTGTTACAATAGAATACCCCGAGTGTCTTCCTTACTAAAAGTCTATGGTCTTAAGCAAGTGAGGCTCCATATCTGAAGTGGAACAGAGGCAAATGCTGTGGAGAAACTTGGTTACTTCTTTTTTTTGTTGTTGTTTGTTTGTTTGTTTGTTTGTTTGTTTCTCTGTATAGCCCTGGCTGTCCTGGAACTCACTCTGTAGACCAGGCTGGCCTCGAACTCAGAAATCCACGTGCCTCTGCCTCCCAAGTGCTGAGATTAAAGGCATGCGCCACCACCGCCCGGCTTGGTTACTTCTTACAATGTGAATGTCCTGAATCCTCACACCTACCCTGGAAGGTCAGTAGGTGTCTTAGCTTGGTCTCTAGTGCTGTGATAAAACACAGGACCAAACCAATCAACTGTCAACTCTCTGGTCACACTCCACTGAAGGCAGTCAGAGCAGGAACCTGAAGGCAAGAGTGATACAGAGGCCATGAAGGGAGGGGTGCTGCTTACTGGCTTGTTGCTCATGGCTTACTCAACCTGCTCTCTTATAGCACCCAGGACCACCTGCCCAGGAGTGGCACCTCCTCCAGTAGCTAGGTCTTCTATCAATTTTCAGTTAAAAAAATTTCCCACAGACATACCTACCAGCAGTCTGATGGAGACATTGAGATACCTCTTCCCATTTGACTCTGGCTCCTGTCAGGTTGAGAGAAAACTTCACCATTCACTCTAAATCTCAGAACAGTGGTGCTGAAGTTCAAACCCACAAAGCCTTGCTCTGGACATGGGTTTCTTCACCTCTTCAGGGCTCCTCAGTTGAATTAGAAACCCACATGGCTTTCTTTCCCGTAGGTCGTCATCAGCATTGTAACTGGTCTCCCAGGCTGTCATGCTAACAAGCTCTGTGCTTTCCTGGTCACTCTGCATAAGGAGTATGGCAGGTTAGTATGTGTCTATGTTTGCTTTGGGGAAAGAGATGGTGTTCCTGGGCCTGCCCTGGTGTAGGGAAACATTAGACATCTACTGGCATTTAGCATGATGTCATTGACACAGCAGTCATCCACTGTCTCTTCATTTAATAAACTGTGTTTACAGGTTAACCAGATCCTCACTAGGGTTTTGTCCTATAAGCTTTCTTTTTATTTGGGGGATAGAATTTTATTACTTCAGGATAGCCTTGAACTTGCTGTAGCTATGGCTGAAGGTGACCTTGGATTCTTGATCTTTCTATTGATTTCAATTGCCCAGTTTTGTCGGTGCTTCTCTCTTCTACCCTTCCTTCTCTGGACTCCTCTTGTGACCAGCTAGCCTCCGACTTCAATTCCCTCTGCCTGCTTCCTCTCCCCAATGCCTCTGTCTTCTGGAGATAAATAGGAGTGGACCGCAGTCTGATTGCGTCTCTCTGATCTCAATCTCTGTCCTTCCCCTTGTTCTGTATCTTGCTAAGATTGACTTGCTAGTCGATGTGGTGTTGTTGGCATATGCCACCATTCCTGATTCTTATTCTAAAACAGTCTGAATTCTTGACCTTCCCATTTCTTACTGGCTTTGCGGAGTGTGAAACTAAAGCCATTTTATTCCAGAAATCACTGCCAGGTCGGAAGTCTTTCTCCCTGCTGAGGCTTTCTGGCCATGCATTACCTGTCTTCTTTTCCTCCTGTGAAAGGATATTTCCTATCAAAAACTCCATGAATTTGGGTTTCAGGTTACTGAGCTTCCAGCCCAGCTAGTGCCCTCTGTCTTTTCCTGTGATGCCACAGTAGCTTTCTCTCCATAGTCATTGGCAGCATGTCTTTGAGAATACTGGTCACATTTACATAGGGTGACAGGGCTTCTCAGGACTAGGTTGTACGTAGCCTTATGCTTAGATTACCTTTGTTGCTTCCAGATGGATGGTATACCGCCAAATCATGGACAGCTCTGAATGTTTCCATGCTGCCCACTTCCAAAAATACCTTTCCAGTGCCCTGGAGGCCCAACAGAACCGTTCTGCCGCCAGTCAGCTTACATCCGAAAGAAGACCAGGCTGCTGGTGGTACTACAAGGGTGAGTGTTGGAGACCTGGGAACAGAAGTGAGGATGGGAACCTTGTCGTTTTTTGTTACTTTATATGTGCCCTAATGCTATTGACACTCCATAGGAAGACCAGGATGCTGTTGCCGGAGTGTGGCTAAGGGTAACTGATAGCTACACGTTTCGATTTTGCCTTCCATATTGTAGAATCTGCAAGAGGTGAGGAATTAGGGATCTGGTATAGGTTCTCCAGTAATTCTTAGAGTGATAGTAGTGTTTAACCTCGCCATCTAGACATGGAGCCTCATCTGTTCTACTCCTCCCTCTCCTGGAATTGCAGACCTGGCACCTGCGTAGTCTGTAAGCATCATACTCATTTCCCAGTAGCTATCCCAGAAGAATTTCATGAGACCCACAGTGAGAAATATGCAGAGTACACTTGAGCAGGGAGTTTCTGCTTTCTAATTTACGTCCTAAGTCCCTGGTAAGTACCATTATTGTCAGAGGGAATGCAGATCTCCTGTCTCTCTGTGTCTCTGTCTGCCCCCAACCCCCATGTCTGTCTTTCTTGTGTGTGTGTGTGTGTATGTATATATGTGTATCGCTGTGTGCTCACCCATGGAGCCAGAAGAGGACATAGGATGACTTTGCATCTTATGTCCGTGCAGTATCTCTGACTTACTCCTTTGAGTTAAGGTCTTTCACTGAAAGTGGAGCTAGGCTAGCAGCCTCCTATCTCTATCTCTCATAGCACTGGGGCTACAGGTGGGTACAGCTATGTGTTTTTGTTTTTTCTTTTTTTAACCTGGGTGCTGGGGATCTAGACTTACATCCCCATGCTTGCATAACAAATGCTTTACCTGCGGAGCCACCTCCCCAGCTAAGATGGAAGATTTGGCAGAGTATTTACCACTGCTCCAGAGAACTCCTGTTTATCACCTGGACCCAAGAGGGAATGTGTTGGGTCAGGAGAACAGAACAGGGCTGGGCTTGTTTCTAGTGTTAGGTTGTAAAGAAGCTTTGTGCCATTCTCATAATAATTAGTGTTTGCAGCAGGCTAGTTGTTTCCAGTAAAGAATAGGCCCAGATCCAAAGCCCTGTTTGGGCTCCTGGTTGTAATGATGGGACCTGGAAGGAACTAGGATGGTGTTCCTGAGAAGGGAGGCAGGTGCAGATGTACTTCCATGGGGCTTTCCTGCACTCATGGACCTTGTTGCAGTCTGACCCCATCTGCAGTTTCCTTCTGCCAGCCCTTTAGGCCATGTGATCATCAAAGGGAGAATCTGGCTTGTTTTCTTCAGGTTTTCTGTTGTTTGTACTAGTCAGGGGAATGGGTCAACCCAGCATCCCTACCTTCTGCCCTTGCCAGAACTGAGAGTCACTGGGAGTGGGGACCTGGAAGAGAACTTGCCAACTTGTCAGTATACACAGCTAAAGTTGTTTCCACTCTTTATTACTTCAGAGAGTATTATTGATTTCTTACCTGACTCTACAAGTTTGTAAAAATGTTAGACATGTGCCTGCTTGTGGTCTGCTCTAAGACTCAACATTCACCTAGTCATACCACAGGATATGAGGGACATCAATAGATACCCTTAATGGACTCCAGTCAGTATAACAGCTGTGTCCAGCCTTGATGGCCCTCACTTACAAGTCCAGGAATCAGGAAGGTCAACCTTTGGCTACATAATGAGTTCAAGGCCAGCCTGGATTATATGAAAATAGCAGCTAAGTGCTGTCTGTAACTCTTACTAAGGCATGTACAGAGTCAACCCCTCCCCCTTTTTTTTTAATCCAAAAGATAGCATAGTTACCTGCTTTATAGCTTGTAAAACTTCTTGACACTAGGCCTTGTTGAGGTTGTCAATAAAGGAAGATAGCAGGGGTTCCTCACATCAAGAATTTTCTCCCTAGTCGGGCAGTGGTGGCACACGCCTGTAATCCCAGCACTTGGAGGCAGAGGAAGGCGGATTTCTGAGTTCGAGGCCAGCCTGGTCTACAAAGTGAGTTCTAGGACAGCCAGCGCTAGACAGAGAAACCCTGTCTCAAAAAAAAAAAAAAGAATTTTCTCCCTCTTTCATCTTACTATGTGTAGTCCAGGCTAGCCTCAAACTTGTGATCCTCTTGCTTTAGTCTACAGAGTACTAGGATTGAAGATGCACCGTAACATTTGGCTTGTTTCTCAAATCCAGCTTCTGTTTTCATCAGTATAGCTCTGATCTTCTTTTGAAGATTTTTTAAAATGTGTTTTGCCTCTGTGTATGTATGTATACCATGTGCATGCAATGCCCGAATAGGGGCCAGAAGAGGGCATCAGATTCCCCTAGAACTAGAATTAGAGACAATTATAAGCCATCATGTAGATGTTAGAAACTGAACCTGAAGTCTTCTGTAAGAGCAGCAAGTGCTCTTAACTTCAGAGCTGTCTCTCCAGACCTGGTTTTTTTTTTTGTTTTTTTTCATGTGTGAGTATCTATATAGGTCATGTGTATGCTGGTGTTCACAGAGGCCCAGGGAGGCCATCAGATCCTCTGGAGCTAGAATTACAAGAGACTGTGAGGTACCCAGGGTGAGTTCTGAGTCTCAAACTCAGGACCTCTGGAAGAACAGCAAGCACTTCCAACTGCTGAGCTAACCCTCCAGTCTCCTCTCCCTCCCCCATTATCAGCACTTCTTTGGTTTTTGGAGAAAAACTTGTGATATAGGACATAGCTTTTTTTTTATTTGGTTTTTCGAGACAGGGTTTCTCTGTGTAGCCCGGGCTGTCCTGGAGCTCACTCTGTAGACCAGGCTGGCCTCGAACTCAGAAATCCGCCTGCCTCTGCCTCCCAAGTGCTGGGATCAAAGGCGTGCGCCACCACCCGCCCGGCAGGACATAGCTTTTTGTAGTTTCCAAAGTGGCATGTTTCCACTCAGCGTAGTACCATCTCAGAGACTGTGAGAACTGTTGTTTCAAAAATGAAAGTAAAGGGTTTTATTTGTTTCTGTTTTGTTTTTGAGACAGCCTCATTTCTTGTGAGCCAATCTCAAATGTAGCTGAGGATAATCTTGAATTTGTGATCTACATCCTGAATGCAGGGATTATAGGCTTGTGTCACTATGCCCAGATTACGACAGGGAACTGACACTGTTGCTTCTACTCCAGCAGCTAAGGCACACCCCAGCTCCTAGAGTGCTCCTTTACTTTAAAGAGTCAGCTGTATAGTCGCCAAGCCTTCAGGGATATGGTAGGCGATAGTGAAGTAGACATGGTTATAAAAGGGATCTTCTTTTTTGGAAGTTTAACTATCGTGACATAAAATAAATACGTCTGAAACAAAACAAACAAAAAGACTGGCCTTGTTCCATAGCCTTAGCTGACCAGGTACCTTGTTACCTAACCCATGCTGGCCTTGAATTCACAGAAGTCCCTTCTCCTCAGAAATCCTTTATTTTCGAATGTGTTGCTGTAAAGGCCTCAGGTTCCCTCTCCTTATACCATCTACATGGTATACACATATACACGGAAGCACTGTCTGGGCTCTCCTGCACCCAGGCCCACACACGCACTGCACTGGATATAGGTGCACACAGGTCCAAGGAGAGAAGCCAGGGAGCAGGAGTCAGCTAGGACTCACTCGCAGTTTCTTGAGCAAGCC
The DNA here is from genome assembly GCA_021653895.1 of Mastomys natalensis. Taxonomy (NCBI): domain Eukaryota; kingdom Metazoa; phylum Chordata; class Mammalia; order Rodentia; family Muridae; genus Mastomys; species Mastomys natalensis. Next base: position 39,317 of record JAJTUV010000641.1, read on the forward strand.
AGCCATAGTGCATGCCAGGCATAGTGACACAGGCTGATAATCCTTACACTTTGGATGCTGAAGCAGGATTCTACAAGTTCAAGGCCAGCATGTTCTAGGTAACAAGTTCCAAGTCACTGTTGGGCTACATAGTGAGAATATCTATAAAATGAAAAAACTAAGTAAATAACACTTGAACAGCCAGACTCCCATGGGGAAACTAGAACTTATTACAGCCTGTCTTCTCTGAGGCTCTGATGATTGGGCAGGACCGAGGAGGCTGTTCTAATCTGGGATAAAGCCAAGGGCCTTTTACAGGTGAGTCGTTCATAGGAGCTCAGGACATAGCTCTGGCAGGCTGCGCCCTCTCTCCCACCTCCTGCTGGTCTCACTAAGACGTACACACGCACAGGTCCACCTGACCTGCCAGACTGCCATCAGGTTTGATGTCTTTCCATAGACTCTGACCTTTTGATAATAGTCTGTGTCCTGTGGGACAGTGCTGTCCTCTGTGGGGCGAGGAGGTCCCTTCTTAGAGCAGCCCCAAGGTCTGCTGGAGGTCGAATGTCCAGTTTCTTGATCTGTATTGCTGTAGGCTTCAGAGACTGTAACACTGAACAGAACTTTACTGCAGAGAAATAAATGAGGAAAGATGGGGCCAAAGACGCACAGAAGAAAACAAAGCAGCGAGGAGAGGCTGGAGCTGACAGTCAGTGCGTTCACAGAAACCTGTGGGCGGGAGACACAGGCACAAGGAGCGTCACCGTGACTGCAATGTCTGTAAAGGCACACGATGTCTCCATACGATGACAGTGTAGCTCAGAGGTAGGGCACTCAGCTAGCATGTGCAACACTCTGAGTTCCATCCCCAGTACCATAGACCCCGACAAAGTGACCCTTGAGCAGAAACCAGAAGGAAGCCAGCCAGGTGGATGCCATAGGAAAAGAGCATTCCAGCCTGAGGGAGCAGAGCAGAGGTATGCCTGGCATGTTCAGAGAGGATCCAGGAGGCCAGCATGCTGGGATTAGGGGACAGGCTGGGGTAAGTAAGAAATTCCCCCTGCGCTGTGAGAGGTCAGAGGGTGCAGGGCTGCCTGGCCCACTGGAAGGGCCTCAGCTTCTGCTCTGAGATGAAACCCACTAGCGGGGTTGAGCAGAGCAGTAACTGGATCTGACAGAGGGCTTAGCGTAGCCCTCTAGCCTCCCTGGTGAGAACAGTTTGCACCGAGGCAGAACAAAAGTAGAGGGGCAGCTGGGAGACCATTGGGGTGTCCTAGATAAAGGACGGTAGCAGTCTGGACCCAGTGGGCGTGTGCGCAGTGGTCTCTTTCAGGTTTATGCTGAAGACTAAGAGAAAATGGAATCAAAGAGGACCCAGATCTTTTGGCCCAGCATCTGAAAGAGTAAAGTCCCCTGGGCTTAGAATAACAGGAACTTGGGAGGAACCAGCTGAGGGTTTGGATTACAAACATATTCACTCCTAAGTGAAGACATCAGACTGGTTCTGTAAATCGAGACTAGAGGGATTCCGGGCAGAAATGGGAATAGAAATGGTATTTGACAGATCTGATGGCCTTATGAAATGGGAAGAGAAGGAGAAAGAACTAAAGAAAACAGAGTCTGGCAGAGCTCCTGAGTTATACTAGAAAACACAACAGTCCCGCCTTCAGAGTCCGGTCGCTAGGTTCTTATCTCCAGAATAGGTTGGCTCCTGCTCCTTCCTCTAAGGGGAACAGAAAGAACTTTGGAATGCAGAAACACACCGTGGATTCTAGGGGCTCTGATCACAAAATGGGGTAACCCAAGGAACTCTATGGATCTCCCTTCTGCTTTGGGTCTCCCTTCAGCCCTTACCCACTCACCACTGAGTGTCCCCCTCTTCCCTATTCTGTAGCCAGGAAGCTGACCATGTGCTTTCTTCCTTTAGCTACACAGACGTCATTGATGTTGTGCAAGCCCTGCAGACTCACCCAGACCCAAACGTCAAGTCCTACTTCACCATTGGTGCTGTCACGGTGTGTGTGGAGCCCCTGAGCTGCTACATGGAGCACAGGTAGACATTTAGGATCGCCACTCAGCCCACAATGTGGTACTGAAGTCAACTGTAGTGAGTTTCCCTCCCCACCAGAATGAGACAGGTCTTTACACAGGTTTGGGTTGTGTGCCACATAATGAATGAGATTCTGGAAGACAGACTTCATTCAACCCTGTGAGAATAGGAGCCGTGACTTTTCAATGCTTAGTGCATGAAGTCCATGAAGGATCTGTTGGAGGTGGGTTTTGCCAAGTGTATGTAATGGACCTGGAGTTCCATCCCAAGCAATGCAAACAAGGAAAGAAGGGGACACAAAGGGGAAGAGGAAGGGAATGAGAGAGAGAGGGAGGAAATAAATAAATCTGAGAAAAGCTAAATGGGGTGGCTAAACATCTATCATCCCAGCACTCAGGAGGCAGAGATGGGAGGATCACTAGTTAGAACAACTTAGGCTATAATGAGACTCTGTCTCAAAGAAAGAAATACTTGATGACTAAGTAGGTGCTCAAGGCCAGCCTGGGCTCCACCAGAGTGAGAGATCCTGCATTAAAAGACCAAAACAAACTAGCAAACAATAAAGGAGTATGCATATATATGAGTGTACCACAGACGTAGTTTAATAAGATAGGAATGGGGATAAGTGTATAGGTATTTAAATATAGAAGTGAAGCTAAATTGAGTGGATATTTAAATATAGAAGCCAGCATAAGCTACAGGGAACCCTTTCTCAAACAACAAGAAAAGAAACCTCAATATCTTTTAGTTGGATTAAGAAGAAAGTCACTGACACTGGGGTGTATACCTTTAATTCTAGCACTTGAGAGGCAGAGGGGGCAGGTCTCTGTGAGTTTGAGGCCAGCCTGTTCTACAGAGCTAGTTCCAGAATAGCCAGGGCTACACAGGAACCTTGTCTCAAAAACTGAAGGAAAAAAGAAAAGAAAGCCACCATGTTAATTGGAAGGACAAGAATAGCAAGATATGAGAAATGCCATTCCATTTTTAAGAAATCATGCTTAATGTGTGGTGGATTGAATGAGACTTCCATCCATAGGCTCATACATTTGAGTGCCTGGTCCCCAGTGTGGGAAGGGTTAGGAGGTGTGGCTTTGTTGGAGGAGGTGTGTCACTGACTTTGAGGTTCCAAAAGACTGCTCTGAGTGCTCTCTCGACCTCTGCTCCTGCTTTCGGATCAACATGTGAGCTCTTGGCTGTCCTGCCACCATACCTGTCCCCCTCCTCGAGCCAAGCCATATGTCAGACACCTTGTGTTCTGAGTTGCCTTGGATTATCGCAGGAATAGAATCATAACTAAGACAACATGTAAGTCTATGTGCTCTAAGTAAGTGTCTCCTCCAGCTTTTACATCAGCGGTTTACTGGCCCCTTCCCACGTCAGAGGTTTCATGTCCAGCCTGTGACAGGGTATGATTGATGCCTTGTGGAAAATCTTTGTTGAATTGCCAGGGGCTGCTATGAGAAAGGAGGCAGGTCTCATGAAGGGCCTAAGTGATTGAACTCCAAAATCAGGCACTTAATGCACAGACACTACTAACACCCCAGAATGAAGTCAGAGCCTCTGGTTTTAGCTAGCTCTGTCTCTGTTCCTGGTCTTTTGGCCCTGCTTTTAGCACACAGGAATTCCTCCTAGAATCTTAAGGAACAAAGCACGAGAGAGGCAAAATGACTGGATTCACACACAGCCTAAAATAGGACTCAGCACATGTGGTTCCTGTGGTGTGTGAACAGCCATTAATGTGCTCCTGTGCATCACACAGTCAACTGCAGCGTCTTGGGGCTCTGTGGACACAGGCATGCCTAGACCCTGCCTCAGGCCCAGGGCATCCTCTCCTGACCTCAGCCTACGCTTCTCATCTGCTAATGGATAACAGCAAAGTCAGGCCTAACTGCTTGTGTGGTGCCCATCCTTGGTGGGGACTTGATTCAAGCTGGCTCCACTCAACACTGGTGGTTCCCCTCTCTAAGAGGAGTGTTATAACATTGGAATTTTAATTTGTTTCTTATTTTAATTTTTATTATTACTTTAAGTTTTTGAGACAGGGTTCTACTGTGTAGCCCAGGCTGCAGACTAGGCTCAGAGATCCACCTGAGTGCTGGGATTAAAGGCACACACACCATTCCAGACCCGTATTTTAGGAAGGTGAACTTTTTTTCTTCTGCATACGGAAGACATAAGATCAGTCTGTCTTGTTTGGTTTTTGTCTGTGTCAGTGTTTGGAAATGGGCCTCTGGAAGCCCTGCTGATCTCAGTCTCAGTTTCCCAAGTATTTTCTGTTTCAGGCATGTGCCACCATGCATGATTCAAACGCTCAGTTGGATCTTCCCACCTCCTCCCTACTCTGTCCAGTCAGTCTTCTTCCTGCTTCTGTTCTCTTTTAGACTTGAGAGGACTGGGCTGAGGATATAGTTCAGTTACAGAGTGCTTTCCCAGAATTCAGAGTGCCCTGGATTTGATTGCCCCAACACTTTGGGGGCAGGAGATGATTAAAGAGGAACTTTATAGCTTCCAAAAAAGGAATGCAGAAAAGCATGACAAGGCCAGCCATAGCACACGCCTTTAGTCCCAGTGCTCAGGACACAGAGACAGGAGGCTCTCTGTGAGTTTGAGGCCAGCCTAGTCTACAGTGTAAGCTCTAAGATAGCCAGGACTACACAGAGAGACCCTCAGAAACAAGAAGAGCAATGATGACAACAAAAACGAAAAAGTAAAGACAGGAAGCACGGTAGGGCCAGCAAGATGGCTCAGCGGGGAAGGCATACGTGCATGCCTGTGCACACGGACACACAAAGCACTAAGTCTTTACAGAACAGAGCCATGGAACCGTGGACCCTCAGGCACTAGTAGAGTCCCATGGCTACAACCCTTACCATTTTCCCTTCACATTTCCTGTTACTCAAAAGAGTATCTTTTTATTTTTTTAAAGATTTACTTTTATATTTATGGGTGTTTTGCCTACATATAAGTACGTGAACCACATGCATGCAGTGCCTGTTGAAGCCAGAAGAGAGCGTTGGATCCTGGAGCTAGAGTTGCATATGCCTGTGAGCTGCCTTATGGGTGCTGGGAATCAAACCTGGGTCCTCTGGAAGAACAGCCAGTGAGTGCCCTTATCCGCTAAGCCATCTCTCCAGCCCCAACAATATATTTTTCTAAAAGCCCAGCTTGGGCTGCGGTTGTAATTCAGCAGCTCAATGATCAGTGCTCACTGGCCCCCAGGAATTACAAAGATGAAGCTTAAATGAGGCAGCCTTCCTTCTGACTTTGTTTCCTGTGAGCTGAAGATCTCTCAGTGCTCCCAGTATCCTCCCTGCAGTGTGCCATGTTGGGACTTCTATGGAACGGAACGTCAGTGTCTGTATGACTGTCTTAGAACGTCAGTGTCTGTGTGACTGTCTTAGATACCTACAGGTTCCTCACTGCTCAGAACCACCTGGCACTTGAGTTATCTCCCAGATTCATGCTTTTGTGAGAAATAATGATCACTCTGAAATAAATGAAATACTTTTTTTTCTCTTTAGATTTCTCTTTCCTAAATGTCTTGACCAGTGTTCACAAGGTAAGCAGTGTGTTCAGCTTCCTGTTTATATGCCCATCACATCAAATACAGTAGGCTTTCCTTCATGCTGCTGCCTTTCTGAAATCTACAGCATATGGAATTGTTCCAGGGAACAATCTGGCATCTTCCTCATATCCTGCTGGGTAGACATACATCCTCCAGAATTCTCTTTTAATGTACTAAAGCTCCCCCAGCAGCAGCAGCAGCAGCAGCACACACACAGGAGTGCTGCTCTGGCCTTGCAACCCATGAACAGTAGATGGAACCTCTGAATCAGCAAGATCCTTAAGGGTCCTGGAGATCCAGAATAAATGATAAATTCCCTGCCGTGCTGCTGCTATGCTCAGTGCTCTCAGGGATGTGGGTGGGGAAATGGGGGGAGAGAGGAGGGGAGGTACCTCAGTGGGGGTGCTGACTGGGAATATGTTTGTTGGGGTTGAGCTTTCAGAATTAGCCCAGCAAACAATTATCTGATAGAAGAAAACAACTTGGTGTCCCCAGCATACTTAGGCCCTGCTGATCCCATTGCTAGTCCATAGGGACAGCAAAAACTGTTGTCTTGGCAGACAGCTGAGCTAGCTGCTACATAGGCAGGAGGCTAAGGAGGAAGAATGTTCTTGTTGGACTTAGTATACCAGGTAGAGGCAGTCCCCCCTTGCTTTTTTGAGACAGAGTCTCATGTAGTCCCACCTGGCTTCAAATTACTGTGTAACCCAAGTTAGCCTTGGACTGCTGATCCCCCTGCTTCTGCCTCCCACGTGCTGACAGTAGCATAAACCATAGGCCTGCCTTCAGCAGCAGAGTAAAATGAAGGTTGTCTACATCTATCCATAATGTCTAATCCAGGTAGACTCAGGATTTGTTGGGTTTGGTGGTTGTGGTTTGGTTTTTCAAGTCAGAGTAGCCCTGGCTATCCTAGAACTCACTCTGTAGTACCAGCTGACCTCAAACTCAGAGATCTACCTGTCTCTGCCTCCCAAGTGCTGGGATTAAAGGTGTGTACCACCATGCCTGGCAGGCTCAGTTAGTAGGACCTGTTGACAAACCAGTTGTTGGGTATAAATTGGAAAAGAGATATTCAGGATGCCTCTGCTTTCTAATTTAGAGGATTAGAAAAACTGGAGATAACTGTACTTGGCTAGAAAGCACAAGAGAGAACATTGGAACAGGAGATAAGAAGGGAGGCTTTCTGGTCCTTGGTTCTGGACTTGATCAAAAGGCATAGACAAGATATTTGATATCCAGATGTGAAGTTGAAAAGTTTAGAAGACTAGAAACTCGAAGGAGATTGGGAAATCTTGGAGGCCGAAAGATGAAACAAGAAGTACTTCGTTTAATGTTGCAGAGACCTCAAAGGAAGGACAGTTTAAAAACAACAACACACTAGGTTTGCAAGTGTGAAGGGCACTGGCGACCTTAGCAGGCATATCTGAGTAGATGGGTCAGAAGTGAAGGCAAGTCTGGATTAGAATAACCAGTTAGACATCGCAGGTGAATGAGTGGGAACATCAGAGCATGGGGCAGTGACAGCTGGAGCGAAATGCTTTCAAAAACTGTCATTTCTAACAAAGTATGATTAACACCTTTAGTCCCAATACTCAGAAGGCAGAGGCAGGTGGATCTCTCTGAGTTAGAGGCAAGACATAGTAAGTTCCAGAGACCCTTTCTGAGAAAACAATTGCCATTTCTGTCAGAGAGTAGCAGTCACAGCCTGGGTAGTAAAATTATCTGGGTTGCATAGTGAGACTGGTATGTGTGTGTGTGTTGTATACCTGTATCTGTATTTGACACAGAATCTGTGTAGCCCTGGCTGACCTGAACTTTCTTTCTTCTTTTATTTTTTTGGTTTTTCAAGACAGGGTTTCTCTGTATAGCCCTGGCTGTCCTGGAACTTCCTCTGTAGACCAGGCTGGCCTCAAACTCAGAAATCCACCTGCCTCTGCCTCCCAAGTGCTGGGATTAAAGTGCATGCATGGTTTTTGAGGCAGTTTTTTCTGTGTAGCCTTGGCTGTCCTGGAACTTCCTCTGTAGACTAGGTTGGCCTGGAACTCAGAGATCCACCTGCCTCTGCCTCTGCCCCTCTGCCCCTCTGCCCCTCTGCCCCTCTGCCCCTCTGCCCCTCTGCCCCTCTGCCCCTCTGCCCCTCTGCCTCCTGAGTACTGGCGTTAAAGGCATGTACCATAACTTACTGCCAGGTGAGACCCTGTTTTTAAAAAAAAGTTTTATCTTTCTGAAATTATTCACTGAAAAATAAGCCTGTGGGGTGTGAAACCACTGGTCTTGATAGAGGACATTGAGAGATTCTACAGCTACAGCTGGGAAATGAAGGCCGACTAGACAGTCTCTATCTGAGAAAGCTGAGGAAGTATTAACTTGGCAGGTAGCACTCGCTGACCAACCTGGGCTTGGTGGCTCACACTGACAATCACAGACTTGGGAGCCTGAAGCAGAAGAATTGTCAAAAGTTCAAGGGCACCTTGGCTACAAAGTGAGTCCCATCTCAAACAAACAAACTTAAAAAGCGTGGTGACCTGCCTTGACCCTGTCTTGTCAGTGCTGAAGCCACATCTTGGTGTTTCCCCTTCGGCATCTTCCCACTTTTCTTTGTGGAGCATAAGCACAGATGGTCAGGTGCCCTGGCAGGGAGCCTGGAGGAAATACTCTATCTTCATTATCCATAAACTTGGAGCAGCCCTGGGCTGGTATCTCAATCAGAAAGCCTCTTTCTAGGCTGAGCCAGGCTGAATTCCCTTAGCCCTTGGTAGTGCTAAGGGACTGGTCCCTTCCGACACTTTGTTCAGCGGCAGTTTGTGTCCAAGTTTGTACTTGCCAGTGTGTGGGCAGAGGAGCTTGATTCCATCCATTGTTTCTTTTCTTCTTTGGAGAGCCCTTCTTTGTGTAGCCCTGGCTGTCCTGAAACTTAGTGTGTGACAAGCTGGCCTCACAAGATCCACCTCCCTCTGCCTCCCTAGTGCTGGATTAAAGACATATACTGCCACACAACCCAAATCTTGTCCCATTGAATGCCAGGGAACTCAGGAGTTGCAGTGTCTTGGTAAATTATCTTCCATTTATATCTGGGCCTGAGGACTCTGAGCTCACTTTGAATGGACAGGAAATAAAAAATCAGTTGTATTCCTTCTCATTAGAGAATCAATGGCTGTTGTGGAAGTGATCTCTGTTTCTGTGCTTAATATTCTGCAGCATTTAATGTAGCAGAGGCTCACATCCTGCTTAGCAGGACTCATTAGAATGCTGACTGTAAGCAAAGTGAAAATGCTTTAACTCCCTGCTTTTAGAAGTGAATATAGATAAAAGAAAGGTGTTTCATTCATTCCTGGGCTGCTGAAAGCCTTCAGACAGCAAACATCTTTCTCTGCTCTTGGTAACAGGCTGCCTGCTTATAGCTTAGCTGGTAATCTTAGCCAGTCTTGGTGTTCACTCTTGATGCAGAGCAGAAAGAGGCTCCTGACCCAGTAAGGTGAAACTGCTCACTGTGGCCTGTTTGCCCTGTGTGCTAGACAATAGCTCTACCTGCCTCACAGATGGCATTTCCTCTTGGCAGGTAGCAGTTTACATAGCTGGGCTAAGGAATGCCAGAGATAATCCTTTTGCTTTTTCACTATGCAGTAAAGTCCCTTTTCTGTGTCCAGTTCCTGACCTAGAATCCTACCCCTAAAAAATGAGTCCCTAGAATATGTATATAGCAAGCAGAACATTAGACGGGGTTCATCTTAACAAACCTCACAACCTGGGCAAGAAAGGAGCCAGGCCAGGACTATATCTATGACCCTGGTACACACTGCTTGACCCTGGACAAGTTTGTACTAGTTTGACTTGCTCCTTTTGGCCAAGGAAATATCATAGTCTCTGGGCCCCTATAGATCTTTGCTAGCTTTTCCTGGCTTCTCACTACAAGACCTGCCACATTGTTTGTTCTGCCTGTGGTACTCTCAGCCACTTGACAGGGACTGACTCCATTTTCTACTAATCTCAGGATACACTGATACTTCAGGGATTCTCTCTGCTTGTCTTTGGTGCCACATTTTGAACACTACCTTCCAACCCGACTTACCTCGGTTTCCAAAGGCTCCAGTGGCTTCCTGTGGCTGCACCAAGGCATTGTAGGCAATGATGTTTCGTGTTCCCTGCAGTCCCCAAATACAGGTGTCAAAGCACAGATGCCACCAGCATCCCCTCATTTGGAGGCTTCCCTAGCACTGGCAGTGAGGAAAGTCTATGTTAATGCAAAAGGGAATGTGAGTAGCCTTTTAAAATAAATGAAATAGACTGGAGAGGTAGATCAGTGGGCAAGAGCACTTGCTACTCTTCCATTAAGACCCAGGTTTGGTTATCAGCATCCATATGGTAGCTTACAACCTTCCATAACTCCCTGAATGCAACACCTTCTGGTTTACATCAATATCCACACCTATGAAATACACACAAACACATACACATAAATTTAAAAATTAAGAGAGGTTAGAGAGTCCGGGCAGTGGTGACGCACGCCTTTAATCCCAGTACTTGGGAGGCAGAGGCAGGTGGATTTCTGAGTTCGAGGCCAGCCTGGTCTACAGAGTGAGTTCCAGGACAGCCAGGGCTACACAGAGAAACCCTGTTTCGAAAACAAAACAAACAAGCAAACAAACAAAAACAAAAAAAAAAGAGGTTAGAGAGATGGCTCTCTAGATGGTCCATCTACTAGAACTTACGGCTTTTATAGAGGGACCAGGTTCAGTTCCCAGAACTTACATGGTGGCTACCAACCTTCTATAACTCCACTTCCAGGGATTCTAACACCTGGCTTCTTTGGGTTCCTGCATACACATGGCACATATAAATTCATGCAGATACATACACATAAATAAAGTCTTTAAAACGTGTAAAATAAAATAAAACTAGGCATGTAACACATACTTTTAGGCCCAGCACTGATATGTGAGATTGGCTTAAAAATCATCTGGTATGTGCTATGACCTGAGTGTCCAGGTCTTAGAACCTGACTTGGGTAACAGGGGAATGAAGAAAGGACAGACAAACATACAGAAAATCTGGATCAGGTAGCCATGAACTCTGACAGAGATGTGCCAGCAGCTAAGAAACTCAGATCTTTTCTTGTATACAGCTGAAGGAAAAGGCAGGTTCGCTAACCTTGGAAGTAGCACTCCATAGAGAAGTAGTTTGATTACAGTAAATGGTTTCAGCTAATGATTAACTGTTTGTAACAACCATACTTGGGCCAGAGGAAGACTTTACCATCCTCTGAACCTGACCCACAAAAGGCTTGCTGTTCTCGTTGATCTGAGGTTTTGTATTCCTTGATGTGGCAATGTTCATGTCATGGATTCAGCACCCAGCTAGTATTGATAATTCTTAATAGTATAGAATGGAGCTACTCTTCAAATTCTATAATATTATATATATATATATATATATATATATATATATATATATATATATATGCATTCTGTCAGCACCTAACGTGTAGGTGATAAGTAGATGTCTGAGCTGCTGAAGCCAGATGGCACCAGTTTCTGGTAAGGTTGAATATAAGGGATGCTGGAAAGTTCTTTAATCAAGAACTCCAAGAAATTATCAAAAACCTGAATTAATATTTAAATGGTTTTCATTTTATTTTATTCTATGAGTGTTTTGTCTGCATGTATATATACATAAACATGTATATGTGTTTATGCACAATGTCATACCTAATAATAATTGTAAGCCACCATATGGGTGCTGGGAACCAAACCTGGATCCTGTGCAAGAGCAGCAAGTGATCTTAACCACTGAGACATCCCTTCAGCCCCCCCATGCTTGAAATTCTCGCAGAATGATATAAATAAAAGTTATCTAGCCAGGCAGTGATGGTTCATGCCTTTAATCCCAGCACTTGGGAGATGAGCAGATCTCTGAGTTCGGGGCCAGCCTGGTCTACAGAGCAACTTCCAGGACTGCCAGGGCTACACAGAGAAATTCTGTCTTAAAATTAATTAATTAATTAGTTAATTAAAAATTATTGGATAGCAGTGGTCTGTAAATGTAAAACCAACCTGATCTACATAATGAGTTCCGGGCCAGCCAGGCTTCAAAGTAAGACTTCACCTAAAAAAATAACTTTGCTGAATAACAAAAATGTAATTGGAGAGGTTCTAGATGTGGTCCATCCAGTTGGTAGCATGCTTGCCTAGCATTTGAGAAATTCTGGGTTTGATCCCAAACACCCCATAAACCAGTGCATGTCTGTAATCCCAGAACTTAGGAGGTGGAGGCAAGAGGATCAGAACTTCAAGGTCATTCTCAGTTACATTGTGAATTCTAGGACATCCTGGGCTACATGAGACCCTGACCCACCCACTCCCAAAAAGGCAGGTTATCTTATAGCAGAAATGACCTATATCAGTGAAAACTTTCTAAACTATGTTATAGCTATGTGAAAATAAGTATGTGTTTGGAAGAAGTATAATTATGTTAGAATGGGTAATAACTTTGCTGGTTACTAAATTCTCCATAGTTTTGTGTGACATTACATTTTCACAAAAGTTGTGGAGTGATGTCATTGTTACCCATTCTACAGATCCTTGCATGGGCTCCTTTCTTAGCATGTCATTGTATGACTATCTGTGTCAACACTGATTTCAGAATTGTGTGACTCTGATATAACTGTCAGCACCTAACGTGTAGGTGGTAAGTAGATGTCTGAGCTGCTGAAGCCAGATGGCACCAGTTTCTGGTAAGGTTGAATATAAGGGATGCTGGAAAGTTTTTAATCAAGAACTCCAAGAAACGATCAAAAACCTGAACTAAGAGAGGCTAAGTTAGTTTGGGGGCCTGTGAGATGGCTTAGTAGTCAAGACGCTTCCACCAGGACTAGAGAACCTGAATCCAGTTCCTGTTATCCACAAAGTAGGAGAGAACTGGCTCTTGCAAGTTCTTACAGTACACATGCACGTGCATAATACATTCTGAGAGTGTGAAAAAGGGAACAGCAGTTAGACTTGGAGGCCCAAGTTTATAATCCCAGTATGTAGGATGCTGAGTCAGGATTACTGGGAGTCCGTGGGCGTCCTGTGCTGCATTATGATTTCCAGGCAAGCCTGAACTACATCTTAGTAAAATCATCTCAAAAAGCAAAAAGCTAGCACACACCTATAATCCCAGCATTCAGGAGGCAGAGTCAGAAAGATCACAATTTAAAGGCCATTCTATTCTACATAGTGAATTCCAGGCCAGCCAGAGCTACAATATGAAACCCTGGCTCAAAAATAAAACAAGCTAAGCAACACAGAAGAAAGCGTATGAGAGTAGGAAGTGAAGTGGCTAAGAGGTGCAGCCATGTGCTCCTAAGATGTGGCAGTTCCTAGGTGGGGAGAAAGATTGCTGACTGGGTCTGTCAGTGTTGGGGCAGAGGTGACCAAGAAAAGCTGGTCAGTGGAAGCATCAGAGGCTTACTCTGTTTGTGTGAGCCTGCATCCCCAATCAAGATTCTGCAGGCTGATTAGTTTTTGTTTCTTCTTCAGGCGTGGTGAGTAACGTGGTATTTACCAGTCACACAATGGAGCAGAGGCACCCTCTCCTTGTTCAGCTGCAGACCCTCATCAGGGCTTCCAATCCCACTGCAGCCTTCATTCTTGCGGAGAATGGGATTGTCACAAGGTAAACTTGGACCGGCTTCACTCTAGTGCCCATCTTCTTTCCTGGATACAGCACCTGGCTGGCTCACAGGATTTCCAGTAAATCTCAGACACACATGGTGAAAGGAAAGAACACGCAGAGTGTTCTTATTCCACATGCATGCTGGTGTGCACACACATACATATACATACACACACACACACGTGAAAAGTAGTGTTATTTTTTTACTGTATGTAGGTATTTTTTTTTTTTCTGTATATGTGTCTGTGCACTACATGCATGCCTGGTGCCCATGGGGGCAGAAGAGGTGTCAGATACTCTGGAACTGAAGTTATTATGATTGTGACCTACCATGTAGGTGCTAGGAATTAAACCAAGGTCCTCTGGAAGAGCAGCTAGTACTCTTGACTGCTCTCCAGCCCTGTGAAGTACTGATTTTGTTTGTTTGATAAAACCCTGGCTGGCTTGGAACTCAGAGAAACTTAACCTGCCTCTGCTTACTAGGCTGTGTATTAAAATCTAGCGCCACGATATTCTTCTATAATACAGTGCTTCTAATGCTACATAAAAGTCACCAAAGAGACCATTTGTCACTATGCTATAATTCTTTAGAGATCTTGCTTTGTCAGAGTCACTCACACATTGAAGCCTAGAAATCACGACTGTCTCGATGGCTCATGTGTTAAGGTGTGAGAGAACACAGAAATGACCGCTTTACTTCATGGTCTTGGTCCAAACTGCAAACTAATAATAGAGAATTTGTAAAAGAGAAAAAGCATTTGTTATGTAGTAATTTGATTTTCTCTACTGGCAGACTCAAAGGGATAGAGTATTTTATATAGTTTTAGTTTTTCAAACCATCTAAGTACCTTATGTATAAATATATACATACATAAACACATACACACAGGGCACAGTGTACATTCCTCAGTCCCCAGCATTTGAGAAGCCAAGATGAGGTTAAGTTCAAACCAGCCTGGGCTACATACTGAGAACCTATCTTAAAAAAAAAGCCAGCCATAGCAGGCAAGATGACTGCAGGTAAAAACACTTGCCACCAAGCATGGCAGCCTGAGTTTGATCCCTGGAATTGACATTGCAGAGGAGAGAAATGACTCCCATAGCTGTCCTATACCATCCACACACACACAGACCACGGCCACATGTGTGCACACACCTTAAGCAGCATTTGGGAGGTGTATCTGTGGGCCAACTTCAGGTGTGAACCTATAAAAACTAAATGTAAAAGAAAATCATTTGGTATCCAGGGAAATACCTCAGTCAGTAAAGCACTTGCCACACATTGTGACCTCAGGTCAGCCCTCAGCACCCGTGTGAAAGGCTGAGCAGAGTGCTGCATGCTTGCCAGCAGGTGCACCACCCTAGATCCAGTCCCTTGTTAGACACAGAGAGACTTAAGATGGCGGGCTGGAGACACGACTCTGTGTACCACATGCTTGCTTGGTGCCTGGGAAGGTCAGACAAGGGCACGAAATCCCCTGGAACAAAAATTATGGATGGTTGTGAGCCACTAGGAGAGCCTTGAATCAAACTCATGTCCTCATAAGAATAGCAAGCGTTCTGAGCCAGCTCTCCAGCCCCACCTTTACATTCTTAAGATCTGTCAGGCACTGTGTTGACCAAATGATTAAATCACAAAAGCAGCAATGGGGCATGCTGCTCTCACGTGCCTCTCTGCTGTGAGTTAGTGACACCACCACCTGGTACTGATCCCCATCACCACATCACCCCATCACCACACAGACCAGGCTTCTTGGTGCTTCATGTCTGCAATCTCAGCACTTGAAAAAGGGGAGGTAGGAGGATTGGGTTATCTTTAGCTACTTAGTGAGTTCAAGGCCAGCCTGGGCTACAGGAGACCTATGTCAAAAAAACAATTTTTTTTTTAATTTTCTGATTCAGTGAAAGGGCCTGACATTTTACTTTACTACTGTTGATTATAGAGCTAAATTCTTCAGGTGTAATTGTATATTGTGGTCCTGTAACAGAAAGTATCCTTTGTATTTTGGGTTTTGGCAGGCTTTGTTTCATTTTGTTTTGTTTGTTGTGAGACAGGATCTGTATGTAGCCTAGCTAGTCTGAAACTCACTATGAATGTAGAACCACGCTGTCCTCTAACTCACAAAAATCTGTCTGCCTTTGCCTATGAGAAGCTATTCTTGCCGGGCAGTGATGCTACACGCCTTTAATCTCAGCACTTGGGAGGCAGAGGCAGGCGGATTTCTGAGTTTGAGGCCAGCCTGGTCTACAGAGTGAGTTCCAGGACAACCAGGGCTACACAGAGAAACCCTGTCTCGAAAAATCCAAAAAAAAAAAAAAAGAGGAGAGAGAGGAGAGAGAGAGAGAGAGAGAGAAGCTATTCTTAGAGGATACATATTGAAGTATTTAGAAGTGAACTGTTATACATACAGCTAATTTTCATGTGTCAGGAAAAAAGCATGCATGTGTGGGGAGGAAACAAGTTAACACTGACAATCCTGATTAACCTGTGTCTTCTCTGTGTTTTTAAAGGAATGAAGACATTGAACTGATTCTCTCAGAAAATAGTTTTTCGAGTCCCCAGATGCTACGTTCTCGATACTTACTATTCCCTGGCTGGCAAGTATCTTTACTGAATTGTAGCCTTAAAAAGAAATGTAAGCCAGATGTCTTATTTATTTACAGCAGAGAAAGCAAAAATGAAAATAACAGATATGCTTCACAAGAGTCACTCACACATGTTAACTGGGATAACCTGCCATGCACCAGTAGCCCTGTCAAGGGGTCAGTGCCCCACATTAGAGCCTCTCTGGACGTTGCCATTCAGGAGGTCATCCTGCAGGCACTAAGTACCATAGTTCATTGTGGCTTGGTTCTAAGACTCGAACTCCCAAAGTAGAAAAGTGTTCTGCCCAGTAGTCAGTCCTCTTGCCTTTTCATCTAGAGGTAGACTTCTGCTAATGAGGTCTGTGGACCATTCTCTGCAGCTGCCTTACAGCCCTCAACCTCTCCAGGGAATGAAGAAAGGAGCCATTTAAAGTCCCCAGAAAGCCGGGCGGTGGTGGTGCACTCCTTTAATCCCAGTACTTGGGAGGCATAGGCATGCGGATTTCTGAGTTCGAGGCCAGTCTGGTCTCCAGAGTGAGTTCCAGGACAGCCAGGGCTACACAGAGAAACCCTATCTCGAAAAAACCAAAAAAAAAAAAAAAAAAAAAAAAAAAAGTCCACAGTAGTCTTGCTCACCATTCTCACCTGAGCTATCCCCAGGGCACGCACTGTTCTAAGACTGCTCTGGACTAGCCACACAGCTGCTGCGTGTAATGTAAATATAAATTAGTAAAACTCAAACAAAGTGTAGAGGTCTTCCTGGCTGCCTATGGATGGTAGCCACAGCCCTGGGTAGTACAGAACCAGAGCATTCCCACAATGGCAAGAAGCTGTGCTGTACAATGCTGCTTCAGAGCTTTGCCTGTCTTGACTTCTTTATTCTCATATTAGCATATTATATAATAATATACCATTATGTTTCAGTAGGATCACTATGAGTTCTAAGCCAGAAAGACCCTGTCTAAAGTCTAAAAATATAAATAACCTCAGGTTGATATCTAAAAATCAGAAATTTTTTAGCCTTATTTTTAGAAGAAACTTCTGATTTGGGTCATATCACACTTCCTTTTTTTTTTTTTTTTTTTTTTTTTTTTTTGGTTTTTTGAGACAGGGTTTCTCTGTGTAGCCCGGGCTGTCCTGGAACTCACTCTGTAGGCCAGGCTGGCCTCGAACTCAGAAATCCGCCTGCTTCTGCCTCCCAAGTGCTGGGATTAAAGGCGTGCGCCACCACCTCCCGGCCTATCACACTTCCTTAATAGTGGGTGTATCCTTGAGCATAAACAAGATAAATCTGTCTTATCTAAGAAGAAGCAAGTAGTGGAGGCAGGAGTTGCAGCTCGGTTAGAGAGTACTGCCTAGCATGTTGGAGCTGTGTTCTCTCCCCAGCACCACACAACCCAGGTGCGTGGTGTGTGCCTGTAGTCTGTGAAGGGGGATCAAAGCCTCAATCAAGGTTACCCTCAACTACACACCAAGTTTAAGGCCAGCCTACACTACATGAAATCCTTTTTTCAAGCTGGGCAGTGGTGGCGCACGCCTTTAGTCCCAGCACTTGGGAGGCAGAGGCAGGCAGATTTCTGAGTTTGAGGCCAGCCTGGTCTACAGAGTGAGTTCCAGGACAGCCTGGGCTAAAACAGAGAAACCCTGTCTTGAAAAACAAAAACAAAAAAACAAAGAAATCCTTGTTTCAGAAAGAAAATTAAAATCATAAATTAAAAAAAAAAAAAAGAAAGAAAGCTGGGTGTGGTACCTTTTAATGCAAAGAGGCAGAGGTGGGTGGATCTGTGAGTTCAAGGCCAGAAGTTTCAGCTTGTCCTTGGTTACATAGCAAAAGAGGCCAACCTGAGATAGCTAAAACCCTAATCCATAGGAGTTTAGCCCTTTGTTACTGGGTCTGATAAGTATTGTGATTGTTGAGCTGAAAACAGACAGAACACAGGGTTAGCATCCTGTCTCCCAGTTCCTTCGAGAGAATTCCATTTTAAGCTGTCCACAGTGGGATGGCCATGCTTGGGGTACTGAAAGTAATCCTAGTTGTTTTGGAAGCTGAAGCAGGTGAATCTCCAGTTGTAACTGGGGCGGGGCGGGGCTGGGCAGGGCAGGAAGGACTTTAGGAAACTAAGCTAATCCAGAGAATTTAGACCTGTGTTCTCAGGAACTTCGTGCTCCAGAGGCTGGTATGCTTCTCAGTCTCTCAGTGAAACAGTGACATACACTTCACGAAGTGTTTCAGGAAATAGACCATCATGGAGAAGCTGGAGCAGGGCCCCATGCAAGCAAGCCCCAACTATGTACCCATCTTCAAGGAGATGGTTGTGCCCAGTGTGGCAGAGCTCCTCAAGTAGCCATGTCCTCCCTGCTGCCCTGTATGTCTTTACTGTGCGACTTTCCTGTTGTCACCATATTAAACAAAAGTCCGTCTAGAAAGGAAGGGAGGAGGAAGGAAGGAAGGAGAGGAAAGGAAAAGAAAGTGTTTCAGCTGGGTGGCACAGGCCTTTAGACCCAGCACTTCAGAGGCAGAGACAAGCAGATCTCTGTGAGTTCAAGGCCAACTTGATCTACAGAGTGAGTTCAGGACAGCCAAACTTACACAAAGAAACTCTGTACCCCCAAAAACAAACCAAACAAACAAATGAAAAAGTGTTCCAATAGTTTGGTGAGACTGGGAAGTAACTTAGTTGATGGGACACCACATGCGTGCGCACACACACATACACACACACCTTTAATCTCAGCACAATCAGGACTACTCAGAGAAAACCTATCTTGAAAAAAAGCAAACCAAGACAAAAACAAAAACAAAAAAAAAAAAACAAAACAAAACAAAAAAAAAAAAAAAAACAGAGGCCCCAGTTCAGTCCCTAGCGCCATGTAAACTAAGTGGTGCCTCATGTTTTTAATCCCTGAATGTAGGAGTATATCCTAAATTTCAGCTCATCATTAGTTATGTAACAAATGTGAGGCTAACCTGAGATAGATAAGACTCTAGTTCAAGCCGGGCAGTGGTGGCGCACGCCTTTAATCCCAGCACTTGGGAGGCAGAGCCAGGCGGATTTCTGAGTTTGAGGCCAGCCTGGTCTACAGAGTGAGTTCCAGGACAGCCAGAGCTACACAGAGAAACCCTGTCTCGAAAAACCAAAAAAAAAAAAAAAAAAGAATTGAAGACTCTAGTTCATATAAAAAGAAGGAAGGGAGGGAGGAAAAGAAGGAAGAAAGAGAGAGGGAGAGAGAGAAGAAAAAACATATTGTAAGCGAAATGTATATTAGTGAGAGCAGATCAGACCTTATAGAACAGAACAAATGAATGAACAAAAGGAAGGAAGGAAGGAAGGAAGGAAGGAAGGAAGGAAGGAAGGAAGGCAAGGCATATTGTAAGCAAATAGTATATTAGCGAGAGTAGATCAGACCTTACAGAACAGATGGCCATTGTTCATTCAAAGGTAGCATATAGAACACTAAAACCCCAGCCACTGAGCAGATAAGATGGGAGCAAAAGGGACTACAGCTTATTGTGTATATACATGAATCTGACAATGAATTAAAAATAAATTACAAAATACTTGTCTTCACATATTTAAAAATATTTTAAGGTATGAAGGTAAATTTGATGCTGGATCCGTCTTTCCACTAATGGTTCAGATCTGTGTGTGGTTTGACCGTCCCCTGGAGAGAACCCGCTTTGTGACCAAGTGTAAAGGTAAGCTGTGACATGTTTCACCCCAGATGCAAGAGATGTCCCTTCCCAATGGCCTCATTTCAATCATTATCCTTGTTGTTTTCTCAACAGCAGGTTGGGGTTTGGTAAGCTTGGAGCCCATTTCTAATTGTGTACGGCCACACTTGGATCACTCTGTGGGAAGAGTAGCAGAGGCCCTGGATGGGGGGGATGGAGATGGTAGCTCTGACCTTTCCAGCCACGTTTGCCTAAGCTTGACCTCTGCTTCCAGGTAGCTGACACCCTGTCCTTTTCCTCCTCCAGCAATTCAGTCTTCCATCAAGCCCAGTCCCTTCTCTGGAAACATCTACCACATCCTTGGCAAAGTGAAGTTTTCAGGTAAACAAGGTGAATCCTGGTAGCCTGGATACTCATAGCTCATGGTGTGAGCTCATGGTGTCTTGTTTCCTGGCCTTGCTCTGCTCCGAGGACCTCTTCTTCAAGCCTTGTCTTCCCACAGTGGAGAGTCTGCCCTCTGCTCTGGAGTTACTTTACTCACATCTCCAACTCCCACATTCTGAAGGACTGCACCCCAGCCATTGAGCCACATGGCCTCCTAGCCCTCCTTCCAGCCCTGAAGAGAGGCTGCCACTTCCCTGAGTGTCACTGTCAATGTAGATGCCATGGGGAATCATCCAGCTTCTCCTCTTACCTAACTGGCCTTTTCTTCCTCTTATGTTCCTCTGCCCAGTTAACAGTGTGTGTCTGACCACCCACATGAACCAAGCCATAAACTTTTACCCCATCCTTTCCATCATGTCAGTTCTTAGGAATCTGTCAACCTGCCAACACTGTTTTGGTGTAGCATTCTTTTGGTATTTTGTCTCAGGGACAAATGTGTTCTCTGTGCAGATTCTGAAAAGACCATGGAGGTGTGCCACAACACTTTAACCAACACCCTGACCATTGTGCCCATTTTGGAGGGACCCACACCACCCCCCAACTCAAGAAGCACCCCTCAAGACAATGGGCAGCCAGAATGCTACCTTGTGTTCATTGGCTGCTCCCTGAAGGAGGACAACCTCAAAGACTGGCTTCGGCAGTCAGCTAAACAGGTGACTTGCAAAATCTACACAACTTAGCCTGGATATGACCAGCATACCTACAGAGCCTAGCACCTTTCCTTCTGACACCCTAGTCAATACCTCAAGACTCAGCTGACACTCTTAGGGACATTTTGGGATTAGGAAGAATCCTTTACGGGCAAACTCCAGACAGACATGGCAATATTGTATTGGGGGAGGGGCTTTTGTTTTGTTTTTCTGGACAAGGTCTCTCTCTGCCTTGGCTCTCTTAGAACTTACTCTGTAGAACAGGCTGACCTCAAACTCAGAGATTCATACCTGCCTTTGCCTCCCTAGTACTAGGTTCAAAAGCACATACCACCACACCCAGCTTGGGTTTTTTGTTGTTTGTTTTGTTTTGTTTCCAAGACAGTTTTTCTGTGCTATCCTAGCTATCCTGGAACTTGCTCTGTAGACCAGGCTGACCTCAAACTCAGAGATTCTCCTGCCACTAGAGTGCTGAGATTAAAAATGGTAGTTTATAGCCGGGCGGTGGTGGCGCACGCCTTTAATCCCAGCACTTGGGAGGCAGAGGCAGGAGGATTTCTGAGTTCAAGGCCAGCCTGGTCTACAGAGTGAGTTCCAGGCCAGCCCGGGCTACACAGAGAAACCCTGTCTCGGAAAAAAAAAAAAAAAAAAAAATGGTAGTTTATTTTATGTATATGGGTGCTTTGCTTGCATATATGTCTGTACCACATGCATGCCTGGTGGAGGCCAGAAGAGGTCAGATCTCCTGGAACTGGAGATAGTAGATAATTTTCGCACTGGAAATCAAATCCAGGTCCTCTGGAAGAGAAGCCAGTATTCTTAACTGAACCATCTCTCCAGCCCTAATACTGTATACTTTTTACACCTGGATTCTCTAGAAGCTGTGGGTGCTAAGCCTGCTAGCACAAAGAATGTTGGTGGTTTGGCTTATCCTGGAGCACGAGAAGTAGGGTTGCTGGGTCCCAGATCTTCTGTGCATTGGTGATAGTCTTCTAAGGAGCTTTAACTGCCTCACACGGATAAGCTCTTCTGCCTTTGCTTCTGTTTATGGAGGTGTTCTCAGGAGGTTGGGTGTTGGAGCTGTGGTGGTTAGGCTGAATCTTACTATGTAGACTAAACTGCCTTCAAATGTTTAGTCCTCCAGTTTCAACCTCCCACGTGTAGGGATTACAGGTATGTGTCACCACTCCCTGTTTTGGAGAAGGTCTTAAATGTTATAGACTGTGAAACTCCAGGCTGCTTTTGTGCATTATCTGTCATTGTTGTGGGTTGTGCATGAGAATCTGCCAAGAGGCAGGGTTACGCCCATTTGTAAAGCACTGGGCTCGGCCACCATTTGGTCCTGGCTATCTTGCAGGGCTCTGTGGGAAAGTAGTTTCCTCAGGAATAGAAAAGCAAAATAGCATGTCCATGAAAGCCAGTTCATATGCCCTTCCCTCTTCTGGGGTCTTTGATATGTCACTGGCCCCAAACTCTTTGGATTCTTCAGCTACCCTTGTGCTCCATCAACTCTGTTGAAATGTCTGTTTTCTCTACGTCTGCATAGAGGCCTCAGAGGAAAGCTCTGAAAACTAGGGGCATGCTGACCCAGCAAGAGATCAAGAGCATCCATGTGAGTGCCCTGCCCTAGCTGCCCCTCCATGGCTTGTGCTAGACTTGTTCTGTTGTCTTAGGTTCCCAGTAAGGGTCTATTGTAGAATGTCCTGGCAGTCTTGCTTCTCTCAGAGACAAGTGGGGGTGAGGGTGGGGGTGGGGGTGGGGGCTGGTCAAGAAGTCTAACCTTGTAGCTTCAGTAAGTGAAGTGGTTGCTGAGACCTGTGGATGAAGTGGGAAAGATCTGGTACCTATAAGAGGACTGGATACTGGGAGACCTGGCCTGCCCAAGGAGTGCTACAAGATCTCTGCTTAGGCTGAACCACACAGAAGTAGGCTGTAGAGATAGCGCTGTTCATGGAAGGCTATGGGATCCTAAAGCCAAGATGAGATTTTCTGGGTGAACCTTCCTAATGGCAGACAGACTCCTAAGCCCCTTTTCCAAGTCCATGCTCTTGGAGGCCTTTTCCCGAGGGTCTTGGGACAAAAGACGAAAAGCCACAGCCCGAGCCCCATCATGGGCTGTCACTAGTCCCAGTGTCTGTGCAGCATGCTTGGTGTCTGAAGAAGCCAGAAAAGGTTCAGAATCTTAAAACTGGATCCTCTGAAAGAACAACGGGTACTCATAACTACTGAGCCGCCTATGCAGTTAGCTGGCCTGGAACTCACTATATAGAGCAGGCTAGAGATCCATGTACCTCTACCTGCAGGACGCTGGGATTAAAGGTGTGGGCCACCATGAGCAGCACTATTTATTTGCTTTGAGTGAAAGAATGAAAGAAATGGTAAAAAGTTGTCAGATAATGCAACAAGATTCTTTTCCAACAGGTGAAACGCCACTTGGACCCCCTACCTGCAGGCTACTTTTACAATGGCACCCAGTTTGTTAACTTCTTTGGGGACAAGACTGATTTTCACCCACGTATCCTTGGAAACAGTTTGGTTGTAGTGTGAAGATCTGGGAGATACAAGTGTCTCCTACAAAACGGGGTTCTGCTAGGACTAGCCCAGCTACACCCTAGGAGCAGGCAAGGTCTGCAGTCCTGGGGGGCCCACAGGAACAAGCCCCACAGGCACATAGTCCAAGTTGGGGTTAAATCTGCCCTTTACTGAGCAGTTGTAATGTTTACTTTGTGCAGTATTAATTGCAGGCAGCATTGGTAACAGGGTCATGACAAATTGAAGATGGCCTGTTACAGCAGTCCATGTGTGAGAAGATGGACAGGGTAAAATGCAGGGCTACAAGCTGCAGTGTGCTAATAAAACCCAAGGGCTTGGTTGTAGGACCTGAAAATACCTGCTACCCTCATTGTAGTTATGATGCTTTGTGGCAGACACTTTGGTTTCCTACACCTCACCTGCCACAAGATCCTCTGGGATAAGCTGTCCTTCTTGTCCTCGGGATTTACACCTCACCTCCTTAACCAGATGCCAGTCATGGACCAGTTCATGAATGACTATGTGGAAGAGGCCAATCGAGAGATTGAGAGGTACAACCGCGAGCTGGAGCAGCAGGAGTACCGGGACCTCTTTGAGCAGAAGCCCTAAAGAAAACTGGGCCCATGCCCACCAGAGATGAATGAGTGAATGGGTGTCCAGCTTTCCTGGAGGCCCCTCCTGAAGGGGCTGTCTCTGTCCTCCCTGGCCTGTGCCTGCCAGTGTAGTACATGTTGTCTTTATTCTCTATTCTCTGTGCACCCTGAAAGGCATCGTGTGGACCACTGAGTGAGGGTGGGCACAGGATGAGCAGCTAGCACTGCCCTGTGTACCAGCAGCTCTGAGTGTCTGGTAAAAAACTCCATTGGACTGATGGGCACCATGTAAGGATGAGGAGAAGCCTTGGGCTTGCACAGTGTAGCTGCTGGGATTTAGAAGGGCCCCCGGTTGTCTAAGTTGTGGCCAGACAGAGATCCACAATGCCTTCTAGATGAGAGCACTCCAGTGGGATGAATGGAAGTAAGATAGGATGCTTTCTAGAAATGCAAGGCTCCTTCGCTAACAGCAGCGCCTCGTGGGGTTGGCCCTTGAATTCCTCTGTGGTATCACTTGGTTCTCTAATTCAGGGAGAAGAGCAGGCCTGCTGCCCAAGCCCTGGCATGCCTCACCTCCCGGTTAAGGTGGATATCCTATAACTAGCTCGTCTCAGGTCCAGGGTCTAACCATTGGAGGGCTGTTGGTCTCTAGCACCCAGCCTCCCCACCCCCTGCCATGGAAGACAATACATTTCAGAAAACCTCCCAAAACTGCCCCTGGCCCTGGATTTGTTTACTTGGTTCCCAAGGACCAAGAATTTCAAAAATTCTGATATCCAAATTAGAATTCCCTCTAGTGGTTTTGATTTAGGTTGGACCATACAGCAAAAGTAAACCAGCTTGCATTCCCAAGACTGGCCTTCCTAGTTAGTGTGAGGAATGAGGTCACTAAGGTGATGTCTGCTAGGACCGAGTGCCGCTGCTGTTCGACTGTGAACATTTTCTGAGTTTCATGTACTTTTCGCATGCCTTAGGAAGAAGCACATAGTAAAACCAGCATAGTGTTCTGTAATGTAGAGAGGTTTCTGAGATAGGGCCCTGGCACAGAGGAGAGGGAACATGGAGTATATAGGTCTGTGTGCCTGGTAACACAGCACTCTTTGGACAAATGGCAAAGTAATAATCAAGGACTTGTCAATAAAATATACTTGTGTTAGGGGGAAAAAAAACATTGGAAGCTGAATGAACCAAATTACAAGTCCCATTGGGTAAGAAATCTTGCATTAAGAAAAGCTTGTGAAACTCAGGCCCATATGCTCCAATCCCAGCTCCGACATACAATGGTGACAAGGCCCTCCTGTTGAGCTCTAGTCTGGGAGTCCCTGACTTCTAGCTGGGGATCAAAAACATAGATCTTAAGTGCAATTGATTAATAAGCAATGAGTTATTATAGCTCCCTTTATCTTCACCAAGCTCTTTTTAAAAACTAAACTTTGAGCTAGCAGCCTTAGAAAAGGGAAAGGGGGACCACAAGCTATCTTGCTTCCCTTGGGGGTGGGGGGAAATCACAGGCCAGTTCATTTCCTGCAGAGTTACTGTGAAATTTTCAGTGAAAGCTCTAGATTAAGAGCTCTGGCTGCCTTGGCCTGGCAGTCTGGCTGCTGCACAAAAAAAAGTTTTTAAAGAGGGGTTGGGGCTGTGCTCCGTGGTGAGCCTGGTTTCTGACCCTTGTCCATAGACACATGCTTTCACCCACCTGCCCCCACTGCCCCCATTCCTCTCCTTAGAGGGAAACTGATTACCTCAACTTGAATATGAAACTGTGGTTAAAGAAAAGGCAGAACGAACGTTCAGCAGTTTCTAAGCCAAGAGGGCAGGCTAGCTGAAGCCTCCATAGATGCTCTCCAGCCTGCTCAGAAGTCTGGGTGGCAGCAACCACACACTGAGTTCAGAGGACCAGGAGGGGGATCTGCTTGTTCCTGTGCTGATCCCTACAACCTGCAGGTCTCTTGACTTTGATGTGGGGTTTAACATCCACTTTATTCCTCTTGGCCAAAGAGTGTGGTCTGAGGCTATCTCAGAGGGAAAGCCATGATAGAGTCTTAGCCTCTAACCTTAGAAGTGGGTGTCAGGGAGCTAGCAAGGATTTTAGGGACCAGCTCCCAGGACAGGCAGAAGCCCTCTCTCCTAGGACTTCCATGCTTTCTACCAGCTTCCCTGTGAGCAGCTTCAGTTTATCACAGAGTGAGTGTGATAGTGGTGCAGTCACTGAAGTTATGGGCTGTTTGGTTTTCCTGCGGGATTCCCCTTGTTGACTGGAGGGAAAAAAAAAGCAAATACTGGAGGCAAGTTAGCTCCACCATGGCCTCAGGGTCTCTGACCTGAGGCCTAGACACTAGCCCTTCAGGCTGTGATCAATAAAAAGGTCCCTCCTAAATCCTGTTAGGATTTTGGAGAATTTTTGCACAGTAATAAGCTCTGGCTTCTCAAAAGGGAAAAGTTAAATTCAAAGACTGTAAACTGTTAAGTATTCCAGCCATGCTGCTGACTAGTTGGATAGCTGTACCTCAAAAAATAGGTGGGAAGTGGCTTTCTCATGTCCCACGCCGTCAAATACTAATGAAGAGCTCACTTACGTGCCAAAATTCACTTTTATACTAGTTTTTCAATGCTTTAATATTTGTAACTTAAATTTTAAAATTCATATTTACAAACACTACTATAACTTCAGTGAAACTGAATTGTGTGATTGAAACTTTTTGCTTATAGTATTTATTACACTACTTAATTCAGTAAATATAAAAGTAGCCTTCAATTTATTTTTATATTATTTTACATGTTTTTATCTGCAGTTGTGTCTGTGAATCCACTTGGAGATTAAGATGTAATGCTAAGGACCAATAAACTGTCACACAACAAGCTGCGTCTGTCTCTGCCTGTCCCCCAGTGTCCCTGGTGTGGCTTTGGAGGGTGAGACCCTGGATACTGGAGACTTTCTCAGTTTGGCTTTGATGTTTCTGGCTAGGACTGCTGAGAGAAGAGCCCTTGAGGCTCACACTGGAGCCCCCAGCACATCCTCAGAGGGTAAAATCACATCACACAGTCATCTGCCATGGCTTAGATACTTGAGGAGCCCCGGGAGCTAGAGACAAGGCACACGAAACTGACTGTCCCAAAGAAAAGCACCACACACACACACACACACACACACACACACACACACTCCTCTTCCAAGGCTCAGGGTGGGTTCATACCCCTACTCCCTCCACCTATTTTTTTTCTTTTTGTTTGTTTGTTTGTTGTTTTACTAGGATGTCATGTAGTCCAGGCTGGCCTTAAATTTGCTATGTAACTGGGGCTGGAGAGATGGCTCAGCAGTTAAGAGCACTGACTGCTCTTCCAGAAGTCCTGAGTTCAGTTCCTAGCAACCACATGCTGGCTCACAACCATCTAGAATGGGACCCAATGCCCTCTTCTGGTGTGTCTGAAGACAGTAACAATGTACTTACATAAAACAATAAATAAATCTTTTAAAAAATGTTTGCTATGTAACAGAGGCTGGCGAAGAACTCCTGATCTGTTCTCCTAAGGAGAAGGTTAATAGGTACGAGCCATCATGCTTACTCCCCTATTCTGACGGGCTGGCAAGGCTCCCGTTGGCACAATGCTTTCATGGGTTGGTCAACTCTTTGTACAAGCTCTATGGGTTTGACCCCTCAGTGTCACTCTATAAGTGTGGGCAGCTTAGTCACCAGCAGGTAGAGTAATTGGCACAGTGCTAGGACACTTCCATCTGGAAGAGCGTCTGAGTGGGTTCGTGGAAGCACAGACTCAGAAACCTCCAAAGTTGGCCCAAGTATTTACAGCACCAAAGGAAGAAAACAAACATACAAATGGGCGTGAGGCTTGCACCTCATGGCTCCCATTCCCCCCTCATCCCCAACCCCAAAGCTGAGAGCAGGGAAAGGGGCTGATCCTGGAGCATCGGCTCTCCAGGCATCCTGGTCCACAGAGCTCCTGCTTCCTGTCATTCCTACAGGGACCTGAGGCAAAAGGGAAGCACCCCAGCGGCAGCTTTGGGAGTCGGCCCAAAGAAGAGGAGCCTCTTACAGCAGCTTGGAGGGTTTGGGAGATGAGATGCCACACTATGTGGACTGGTTTGGTAAATGTGGAAAGGGGTGACAGCAGTAACCCTGTGCCCCCAGCAAGCCCTCTTGCTCACATCTTACAGACCACAAGCCCAAGTTCCCATGCTTGTCTTTTCCGGAGACCCCAGGATCTGGAGGCAGAGTTGGAAAGAATTCCCAGGAAGATTGTGTGGGGAGGCACGAGTGTCAGAGCCTTTCTTCCTAGCCCTTCATTGCCTAGCCCCAGTAAGCCCCTGCAGGGCTTTTCTGTCAACCAGATTCCTGATTGAGTTCCATAATTAGTGCTTTCTGGAGACTTTTCTAGTACATCTTATATGAAGGGAGGGGTTGTTTGTTTGTTTTTTCATTGTTAATGATTGTAAAGATTTTTGACGTAGGAAAGAAAAACTTTAAAAACATTCCAAAGCCAGGCAGGGTGGCACATACCTATAATCCAAGTAATTTGGTAGGAGGATCAGGAATTTTAAGGTTAACTTTGACTATGTAATTTGAGACCAGTCTGGGCCACAGGAGCTTTTGTCTTTAAAATGACAAAGTAGTATGACAAGGTAGTTACTGCACAAAATGTGTGTGAGCTTTGTTTTTTTTTTTTTTCAAGCAAGAGAACAAAGTTAAGTGGGTAGGAGGATAAGGGAATATCTGGAAAGAGTTGGGGAATGGGAAAGAATATAATCAAGCCGGGCGGCGGTGGCGCACGCCTTTAATCCCAGCACTTGGGAGGCAGAGGCAGGTGGATTTCTGAGTTCGAGGCCAGCCTGGTCTACAGAGTGAGTTCCAGGACAGCCAAGGCTACACAGAGAGACCCTGTCTCGAAAAACCAAAAAAAAAAAAAAAAAAAAAAAAAAGAATATAATCAAAATATATTGTTTGAAATTCTCAGAAAATAAAGTTTTGGGATTTATTTATTTATTTTTAATCTATTGACTGGAGAAATGGCTTAGTTTCAGGACCTCAGTTTGATCCCTAGAACTCAATTAAAAAAAAAAAAAATTAGCCAAGTGATGGTAGTGCTTGCCTTTTTCCCAGCACCAACGAGGCAGAGGCAGGCAGATTTCTGTGAGTTTGAGACCAGCCTGGCTTTATAGAGCTAGTTCCAGGACAGCTAGGGCTACAAGGAGTAACCTTGTCTTCAAAAACAAAAAACAAACAAAAATCTTTTCAGCCACCTGGCATACTAGGGAGAGATGACTCAGTGGTGTAGAGCACTGGCTCCTCTTCCAGAGAACCTGGGTTTTTTTCCCACCACCCACAAAGTAGTTCACAACCATCTATACTTCCAGTTCCAGGAGATCCATCCAACACCTCCTTTTGGCCTCCACACATACCAGCCACACAAGAGATGCGCAGATATACACGAAGGCAGAACTCTTTTTTTTTTTTTTTTTTTTTTTTGGTTTATCCAGACAGGGTTTCTCTGTGTAGCCCTGGGAAGGCAGAACTCTTAAACACATAAAAAGTAAAAATTAAACCTGGGTATGAAAGCACGTTTATAATAGCAGCACTTGGAGATGGAACCAGGTAAGTCCTCTTGAGGCTCACTGATCAGCCGGCCGAGCCAACTTGGCAAGTTCCGGGTGATAAGATACTGTGTGGGAGGGGGTGGGCCTCAGGGTTGGGGGAGGTAAATGACAGTGAGGAAGGTTGTTCTCTGGTCTGCACACTCATGCATGCATATAAGCACAGGCACGTACACATACCAGAATAATTCTCAGGCTTGGGATGCGTCTTAGTAGGTAGAGTACTAGCCCGCATGCAAGAAGCCCTGGGTCCCATCCTCAGTGCATAAACTGGGCACAGTGGCACACACTTGTAATCCCAGCACTGGGTAGCAGTAGAGGCTGGCAGACCAGGATTTCAAGGTTTTTCTAACAGCACAGAGTTTTAAACCAATCTGGGTTATGGTGCTCACAAGTATCCATAACTCCAGTTCTAGGGGACCCAACTCTCTTCTCTGACATCAGTCACCAATATGGTGGCAAACACTCCATACACAGTAAATATAAAAATTATTATTAATGTACATTAAAATTAGCCAGACATGGTGGCAGAAGCCTTTAATTCCAGGACTTGGGAGGCACAAAAGTTTGAGGCCAGTTTCAGGTAGATGGCAAGTTCCAGCCTGCCAGGGCTATACAGACCCTGTGTCACTCAAAATAATTTCCCCCTACACACACTGACAAAAGGCTGTGTAGTTCCTCTGTGCACCAGTGTACTAGGGAAGTCTATTTGACAATCTTCTTTTTCCCTTTAAAATATACTTACTTATCTGGAGGGGAGGCAGGCCTGCTGCTCCGGGTTGGTGGTGGTAAAAAGTAGACCAACCCAAGAGCCATTTTGAAGGAACAGTTGATGACAAGACAAGACAACGACTGGCCAGATAAAGCCAAGGGGATGACTTGGAGGTAAAAGTGGAAAAAGCCAAAATGGAAAAAACCCAGTGTTCTGAAACAATGCCAAAAAGTCTCATTCTACAAAACCCTGAAGAAAAATAAATGTGTTTATCAACAGTTATTCTTCTTTCCCCCTCCAAGGCCTCTGAATTGGTGAATTGATCAGCTTAAAGCAAAACGTGCATGAGGCTCAAATATCTTATTTCATATTAATGAGTATAAATTTGCAAAGCTGGAAAGAAATAAGCCGACAGTTTTGAGTGTGCATCTCCTTTACCACACAGTGACAGCACTGTATCAGTAAAGAAATTGAAGTTCTTCTCTCATTTTGTATCTTGAGAACTTACATCTCTGAAATTTCATGCCTGGGTGAATGTTCAAATAATAGAAACATAAGGACAACAGGAAACAGGAAAGATGGATTGATAAGGAGAACAGTTTCAGTACGAGACTAAATCTTCATGGAATTTTCTAGCTAAATAGACTCATTTCTGGGGACTGGGAGGCCAGACGGGTCAGTTTGTAAGGTGCTTGCTGAAGACCTGGGTTCTATCTGGGGACCCACGAAGAAAGAAAGATGAAATCCAGTGTTGACTGGGAAGTGGAGGCAGGGAGATGCTGACCAGCCTAGCTTAGCTTAGTTGGCAAACCCAGGTACCAATGAGAGATCTTTCTCTAAAGACAAGGTAGACAGTACCTGAGTTCAGCAGGCAAGGTAGCCTGAGCTTGTCCATACAACTGCACATCTGCCCACAAACCTCCATTTTAACATCCTTGTTTCTATTTATTTTAGTTTTTGTTGCATTGTTGTTGTGGTTTTGTTGTGTCTTGTTTTTAGCAGGAACATTCCTTAGATTTGTCCTGGAATTTAGTAGGAGACCAGAGATTTCCCTGTGTCTACCTCCCTAGTACTGGGATTAAAGGCCTATGCCAACATGCCTGGCCCACACTGTTTTTGAGACAGTCTCAGGTATTTCAGGGGGATGTCAAACTTCCTGTGTAGATAAAGATGACCTTGAACTTGTTAATCTTCCTGCCTCAGCCTCTGCCTGGGTACAACTGGCAAGCCTGGACCCAAGAGGAAGAGGAGGGGTCACTGGCTTGAAATCCCACCAAGTAAAACATGTGTGGGCCAGAACTGTCTCATCTTTGTTTAGACTCTTTTCTTTTGGACATGAAAGACAATCCCAACACGAGATTGAACATGCATACAGGGTGACACTGATGGGTGTTCAAAACAGCACCAATTTATTACATATGTTTCATTATATATGTAATATATTACCCTTGAAGGTCAAACATATGGTCCTGCTCTCAGATGTTCACATCTAGCAGGGAGCTGGGACCAGACAGCAGGGGGAAGGAGTGAACTGCAGTATTCATGTTCAGGACCATGAAGTCTGCCTTGCATGGTCCTGAGGTCAGAGGAGAATGAGAAGGCTTTGGGGATGAAGAGTGAAATGGACTCATGTCAAAGCTCCCAAAGTTACAAGGTAGAGGGTCAGTGACAGTCCCTGCAGGTAGAGTACCATCCCCTGGAGCCGGAGGAACAGGGACAGGGACAGGCTGCAGCCAGCTTGTAGAGCAGCTCCAGGGTCACAGATGTGATTCTCTTTGCTAAGTGGGAGGGAAGCCACCAGAAAGGGAAAGTGGCTTCTGGAGTGATGGAGGGTGCTGGTTAGACAACCACATGGACACACTGGAGGTGCAAATGGGCTGGGCCGAGTCAAGCTCTGCTTTGGTGTGGATGCGTCAGGTGACTTTCTGGTTTGAAGGCACTGGGTGCCTGTCTCCGGGCAACTCTATGGAGTTTATCTTTTCCCTTCCCCTTTATGTGGGTTCTAGGAATTGCCCACAGGCCACCTAGGTTTGCATGGTAAACGCCTTTACCTACTGAGCCTTCTTGAAGACCACGCCCCCCCTTTTTTATTAAAGCTCTTTATTTTGGGAGGAGACACAAGTCCCATGGGTCATGTGGAAGGTTAAGGGTAGAGGACAGCTTGTGAGAGTAAGCTTCCCTCCTTCCATTCTCCCACTCTCTGTTCCTCAGAAACAGACAATGGTACAGGAGTCCATAGACGCTCTGGGGTGGGTGTGGGTGCTCTGGGCTCCTTTCTCCTCATAGGGAGAGGGTTGGGGAAGTTGTTCCTTAAATCTCCAGAGATTTTCTGGAAGCGGCGGTTGGACTAACCAGGTATTGGGTTGCTGCTAGGAAGCGATGCAGAAATCAAGACATGAAGAGACTGGAGTGAAAGAAGGATCTGGACCCTGAGTCTGCCATCCTGCCTGGCTCTTCAGCTTTCCTGAACCTCCACCCTGCAACTCCAGGAGTATAGGGCTAGGATTTTAACTAAAAGATACTGAGAGGAGTTCCTAAGAGCTAGGTGGAACAACATGGCATGGAGCCTCTCCTCTCAGGGCCTGCTTACCCCAACAAAGGCAGCCTCTCTCTCTCTGTGTGTGTGTGTGTGTGTGTGTGTGTGTGTGTGTGTGTGTGTGTTAGAGGAGACTTCAGGACCCTCCATACTTTCAATCCGAATGCCAACCTAGCTCATCATGCCTATTTATTTTTTTTATTTCTTATTTTATTTTATTTTTGTTTTTCGAGACAGGGTTTCTCTGTATAGCCTTGACTGTCCTGGAACTCACTCTGTAGACCAGGCTGGCCTCGAACTCAGAAATCCGCCTGCCTCTGCCTCCCAAGTGCTGGGATTAAAGGCGTGTGCCACCACTGCCCGGCTTTGCCTATTTATATACAAATTCCCCCAACACTCCAAATGCCTGCCCAACTCACCCTACTACGGTTGAGCGACTGTGGAAAGAACTATGTGGAAGCTACTACAGAGTGGGGAAGAGTGGCTGGAGAACAGTACTTTGCTTAAGTGTGTGCTCCAGGGACAATACAAGCTCAAGGTCTATAGAATCACTTACTGGGAAGCCACCGGGGGTTGTGAAAAGAGGTGCTCATCGCACTTACCAGAACTCACCACAAGCCGCTTTCCATAGACACGGCCACCTCCTAACCTGGGAGAGAGGATGAGGAACCGAGGGCGGGCGCCAGCGGGTGAACACGCGCGAGCGTGGGCGGCTTAGGGCGCTAGCCCACGGGCAAGTGCAGAAAGCGGCGTGGGCGGGGGTTGGGGACCGCCCTGGCGGTCGAGGGCGTGGCGAGGGCAAAGGGGCGCGGCAAGGGCGGGTTGGGGGCGACTCAGCAGCCCGAAGGCGTGGCTGGCACTGGCGCTCAGCTAAGGTGGGGGCGGAGTTCCTCCAAGCTTTTAAAGCAGGCGCGCCCCTGCCCTCGGGGCTCCGGTGAGTGGCCCTGCACTGTGGGACTGTTCCCAAACTTCGTAGTTCCTCCCAGGCCGGCACCCCACGACTCTCGGACCTCCGCACGCGATCCGCCGCCGATCCAGAACAGACCTCGCGGGTGAGGGCTCGATGTCGGCTGGAAGCGGCCTCACGCCGTACGTTAGGAGCGCAGCGCGGCGCGGCTCGCAGGAGTGTCAGCGGCTCCGGCTGCGAGCCCGCCTGGAACGACGGAGTCCAGAGTGAGAAGCCGGAGTCCCAGCCACGCGAGGCGTGTACGCCAGCGCCGGCCGCTCAGACCTGGGTGGGCGAGAGGCTGTGCGGGCTTCGCGCCTCCGGGGGCGGGTTCGACCGAAAGAGGTCCGAATGCCTGTTCGCGCGCGCGCGCGCGCGGCAAGGGATGGCCGGGGACACAGTGGGCATCCTGTCGGTGTTTGTTCTGCGTTCGTCGTCTTGACACACCCTCAGTCATTGAACGAGACACGTAACGTAACCGGCGGAGGGGAGGGTGGGGAGCTCAGAAATGGGCTGGGTGGCGCTTCGTTGTCCTCAGCACCGAATTTGTGCCGCCGCCTAGAGTCACAATCCCTCAGAGCCGGGTGTATCCGACCACTCACCTGCACGTGGGTGTGGTCTGTTCCTCTACCGCCCCGAGTGCCTCCGAATCCTGCCCATCCACTCTCAGTGGCTCCGAGTGTGGACTACATCCCTTTCTCGTGCACGCCCCTCCCTCCCGTGCGTCCTTTGCACAGACATCCCAGATAGTAGTACCTCCAATCTTAGTGTGTTCTGCATATCCACTCCACCCCCTCTTTCTGGGACAATGGCTCCGTTCTGGCATCTCAGGACACGGTGCAACCCTGGGACAGAGGCAATTTCTGGGTCGGACCCCTGGGTGATCCTCTAGGCCATTGAAGAGATTGGAAGAACTGCGTCTGAGGTGGGCGTGTGTGGCCCCTGGCAACCAGGGCAGATCTGAGAGGCTCATGGACACACCCCCACCTCAAAGTGCTGGGCGAGGCTGGGCTGAATCCAGGGAGGAGGCGGTTTCCAGTTGCCTTCCTCCAGAGCTGGATGGGGTTCAGTCAGAGACGCTTGGGTTAATGAGCTGAGTACTGATGACAATTTAGTGATGACATGACCTGAGAAAGTACCTTTACTTCCCTTGCATGCATAGGAAGTCCATAGTAGACGGACAGAAGGATTTAATACCCTAGAGTAAGGATAGTCTCCCCAGACATTGCAGGCTCCCCTTGGTAGAGTCTCTACCTCTTGAAGTGGGCTTGTATGTGTTCCTAGGAAAGATGAGGAGTCAGCAGGCATGGGGTGAGTTAAGGCACAGGAGCTGTCCAAGGCTGGTCCACAGGGTTGGTGACTATTCTTTGGCTTCTCTTGTAGAAAACTGTCTTTGGACCATGTCACAGAATGAACACTGTCAGGACTCCAGTGAATACTTCTCAGGTGTGTATCTAGAAAATCTGAGGAACTCAGCCCATGTACCTACCAATGAAGGCACGGCAGAGCCACTTGTCTGTAGCCCAATGCTGGAGTGGTTGGCTCCCACCTGTCCGAAGGCCATGTGGCTTGCCAAGTAGGCAGCTGATGAGACTGGCCAAAGGCAAGCAACCAGGGGTGCTGAGGTCCAGGGAGGGCCGATAGCTACCAGTACTGCTTGCAGTTTTCACTGTTCCAGGGCCCTTTGTCTCTGGCCAGCTTAGGCTACATGCTGTGTATGGATGGCCTTGACTGCTCAGTCCTCATTGGGTTCTGGAGAGAGAGGCTGCAATTGTACCTGCTTCAACTGGCTAGCTTCTTCTCTGCATTTGAATCCATGCTGCTTATCTGTCTACCCTTTGTTTCTCTGTTTTTTTCATTTGATTTCGTTTAAGAAAAAAAAAAAAAATCAAAACCGTCACGTAGCCTAGGCTGGCCTAAAACTCCTCATGTAGCCAAATATGAACTTGAATTTCCAATTATATTCAAATATATTAAGATAATCGGTAAGCTTGTGCCACCAAACCAGGTTTACAGGGTACTGGAGCGTGAACCAAGCCTCATGGGTTTCGTACATGTTAGGCACATATTCTACACACAGAGCTGCGTCCCTAGCTTCTCATGTTTAGTAGCATGGCATTTAGGCATCCTGGTGATGTGTTTTTACCCAGATCCCCAGGCTGTGAGGGCTCTTTGTGTCAGGCTGGTAGCTGGCAGGTTAGGTTTATGGGTATGCTACTTGGAATGGCATGGCAGGAGACCTAAGAGGTCTGAGAGCCAAGGCTAAGGAAAGGTAGGCCCAGGAACAGAAGGATGTCCAAGCTGGGAGCCGCAGCAGAAACCAGACTGAGCCTGACTGCTGGAGGAGCCAAATGGATTTACTTAATTATTTAGGCAGAGTCTCCTGTAGCCTAGGCTAGCCTCTAGATCACTATGTAGCTAAGGATAACCTTGAACATCTGAACCTCTTGCCTCTTCAACAAGCTTGTGCTACCTGGCTCCCCTCCCAACCCAAGCAGTTTTAAATAAGGTGGGCCCACATTAAGGAAGGTGGTTGCCATGTCCTCCACAAGAAAGCAGGGGCATTGCTTTTGGCTCAATGATTCTCCAGGCCTGGGGGTGGGTGATCACCAGGTCCGGAGCTCAGGATATCCAGGTACAAGGCCTGAGGTGTTCAGAGGAAGCTAAAGGGCAGGCGTGGAAATGAGTCAGGGTGAGTCACTGTCTGGCAGGTGTGGGCATGCCACTGACCTGTCCCTGTCCCTATGCAGGTGTTTGTCAGTCATCAGTGGGGTCTGGATTACAACGTCCTCTTTCCTAAAAGTGCCCACAGATGTGGAGCTCTAGGACAGTCTGAAAGAGGTTCTGGCTGGGCTGGAAAAGAAAACTCTAGGAAGAGGGTGTCAAAGGAGCCCAAAGACAACCCTGGAGGGAGACACACTCTCTGCTGGCTCACAGGACAAGAGTAGGCATGCATGCCTCTGGCCCAAGGAGAGATGGAGAGTCTGACTGACCAGAGGCCACAAGGCCTGGGGCAGGAATAACAGGCTGGCTCAGACTGTCCCTTTTTCATGTTATATAGAACCCTTTCTGCTGCATCTTGGAAAGGGTGTGATGGGAGCCAGACTAAGGAAGCCTTCCAGCTTCCGGGTGTTTCACAGGCTTTCTTGCCTCCTGGGTCTTATTCAGCTGCTGAACTGAGTCTCAGCCTTGATGCTCTGCCCTCAGTCTTACCTGCCCTCCCTGGGAGGAGGGCTCCAAACCCTGCACCAATGAGACAAGGGAGGTGAGGGTCATTTGGATCTTCACCTTCCTGGGTTCCCAGCCTAAGAAAGCAGTCTTTTTATTTTATGTTTGTTTTCATATATATATATATATTTGCACACACACACAGCCAGTACAGACTCTTTGTGTGTTTGTGTAAGTGCATATGTGTATAAGGCCAGAAGAGGGTGTCAGCTCCCTTGGAGCTATAGTTAGAAGCATTTGTGAGCTGCCCAGCATTGGTGCTGCATGTGATCTGAGTTCCTATCCTCATGATTAAGCAGCCGTGCTTATCTTCACTTCTTTTTTTTTTTTTATTTTTTATTTATTTATTTATTTATTTTTTTGAGACAGGGTTTCTCTGTGTAGCCCTGGCTGTCCTGGAACTCACTCTGTAGACCAGGCTGGCCTTGAACTCAGAAATCCGCCTGTCTCTGCCTCCCAAGTGCTGGGATTAAAGGCGTGCGCCACCACTGCCCAGCTTGCTTTTTGTTTTTGTTTTTGTTTTTGTTTTTAGACTGGGCCTAATTGTGTAACCCATACTAGCGTTAGATTCCTGCCTCAGCCTCCTGAGCTTTACACTATAGGCATGTGCTGGCCTGTAACTCTGTATGTAGACCAAGCTGACCTTGAACTCATATAGATCTGTCTGCCTCTGCTTCTCAAATGCTTGGATTAAATGTACCACTTGACCTGACCTAACATTACTGTTTTTAAGCTGAAGGGTCAGAATAGTACAGAGCCCTGGTTCTTAAAGTTGGGTACAAAAGATCACCCAGCAGGGACTTCAGCTCTGTGTGCCAGCTGCCACACTCTGAGTAGGGCCAGGCAGGATCAGCCATCCTGCCTCCCT
The DNA here is from genome assembly GCA_021653895.1 of Mastomys natalensis. NCBI lineage: Eukaryota > Metazoa > Chordata > Mammalia > Rodentia > Muridae > Mastomys > Mastomys natalensis. The sequence continues at coordinate 76,937 of JAJTUV010000641.1, forward strand.
AAACTAAAGCGCCCTCCTTGACTGGTGGGAGGCCTCTTACCATCAGGGGGTGCACTTGGGAGATGGAGTATGGGTACCCCTGCCTTGGGCTGAGAGCCCCTTCTTATGATAGCACTGATAGATGATCTCTCCTGGTGACAGCTGCCACTCTGGGATACTTCAAGAATGACACGGATGATAACCCTGAAGTCCCGGAAGACAGCCTGGGGGATGAGGTCTTTGACACCGTCAACTCCTCCATTGTGTCTGGCGAGAGCATCCGTTTCTTTGTCAATGTCAACCTTGAAGTGCAGCCCTCCAAATCTGGTATGGGGATGGTAGATGGCCCTGTTCTGCAGAGGAGCCCTGAGAGGGTGGGGCAGCATACTGAGCTCTCTTCCTACTCCTCCAGACATAGACGCTGCAGCTGGTGGCTGTGTGCTCCTACACACCTCCCGCAAGGTGAGGCCCATCCTCCAGGACTGTGCTGGGTCAGTTAGGGTTCAAGAGATCTGATCCTTTATATCAGCTGTGTTGTCCCCATGTTCCTGGGCATTCCTAAACAGAGATCTCAAACTAGCCCAAGCCTGAGCCTTCTCTCCTGGATACGGTTCCTGGTGGGCAGCGATATTCATAGACTGTTGTGGAGGGCAGGCAGGGGCAGTCAACACAAGGGCCTAACAGCCTGTATGGTTCTGTACCTGGGGTCTCTACAGTATCTGAAATTAAAGAACTTCGAGGAAGAGGTCCGTGCACACCGGGACCTGGATGGCTTCCTGGCACAGGCCAGCATCATCCTGAACGAGACAGCTACCTCCCTGGATGATGTGCTCCGAACTATGCTAAACCGCTTTGCCCAGGACCCCAACCATGCAGAACCTGACTGCGACCTGGACCTGCTCATGGCCAAGCTCTTTACAGATGCTGGAGCCCCCGTGGAGAGTAAAGGTAAGGCCGTCTCCCTGCCCTGCCACTGGATGGTTTGGCCGCAGCAGCTGACACTCCTGTATCCTTTTCTCTGTCGTCAGTCCACCTGCTGTCAGATACCATCCAGGGAGTCACCGCCACTGTCAGAGGGGTGCAGTACGAGCAGTCATGGCTCTGCATCATGTGAGTTGCCATCCTACAACCAACAGGCCTGGTCCCTTACTGTTATCCGGAGCTAGCCCAGGTATCTCATGTCCCTGGAGAAACTGGCCTTCACACAAGGGACACAGCTGTGATGGCACCTCCAACATGGGAAACAGGATACAAGCTCTCTGTCCCATCTGATCTTCTATTTTAATGTGTTTGGATGTTGTGTGTACACCATATGCATGCCACAGATGCCAGAGTTCCTGGTGCATTGTAAACTGCCATGTGGGTATGGGGAATTGAACTCTGCTCCTTTGCAACAGCGGCCAGTGCTCTTTACTGCTAAGCTATCTCTCCAGCCCTTCTGTTGTCTATTTCTTTCCCCTGGTAACCTCTGTCACAGGCTTGGCAGGGTGGCAGGATCCTCTGCTCCTGAGGGTGGCAACTGTCCTTTGACTCTTCTCTCCTGAGCAGCTGTACCATGAAGGCCCTACAGAAACGACATGTGTGCATCAGCCGCCTGGTTCGACCACAGAACTGGGGGGAGAACTCCTGTGAGGTTCGCTTTGTCATCTTGGTGCTGGCCCCACCCAAGATGGTGAGTTTCAATCTTGGGTGCCTTGTGAGGCAGGTCCCCAGGTTGCTCTACCCTTCCCTTGGGGACATTGTTACAGGCCACCTCATACCTGCTCTTCCTGTCTGTTTGATGTGTACTGGAGATGTTCTTGCAAAGTCCCTATTGCATCAGAATTTCCCTGGAAATGCTCAAAAGATTGGCTTTCCTAACTGAAAAGAAACGCTTTTTACAATTACTGATTCAGGTGGCTGGCAGTGTAGACTGGTGGCAAGGCAGGTACTCAGTATTCACAAGGCCCTGGATTCAAGTCCCAGTGTAATGACTATATGCATTGGGGACATTCTTTGGCTGCCTTCCCACCAACCTTCCTCCTTTAGAGTTTGCTGGACAAGGACCTTCACTCCTTGGATCCTACTTTTGTTGGGGCTGAAACTGGTCCAGTCTGGGAGTTCTCCCAATAAGGAAAAGGTTTAAAACCCTGAATGGGGAACTGTAAGCCCCCTGCCCAAAGCCATAGACGGGCCTTAATATTTGACTAGCTTCTGCTATTTGTGCTCTTTATTGTTCCCTGCTGGGGATGGACCTCAGGGCTCTCACATACACACATAGCTGGGCACGTGCTTTGTCACTGACCCACACCTCTACCCTTCGTTAGTGATTGTGACACAGGCTGGAGGCTGGTCTTGAACTCTACATCCTCTTGCCTTCCCTGTGGTGGCCTTCTACCAGGACATCTGCTTTTCTTTTATTTATTTTATGTGCACTGGTGTTTCCTCTGTACTCCTATCTATATGAGGGTGTCAGATCCTCTGGAACTATAGTCACAGTCATGAGCCATATGGGTGCTGGGAATTGAACACAGGTTTCCTCAAAGAGCAGTCAGTGCCCTTAACCACTAAGCCATCTCTCCATCTCCAACGGCATCCACTTTTCATTAGCATTTTTTAAAAAGATTTATTTATGCTATGTATGTGAGACCATCAGACCCACCAGAAGAGGGCATGGGATCCCATTACAGATGTTTGTGAGCCACCATGTGGTTGCTGGGAATTGAACTCATGACCTCTGGAAGAGCAGTCAGTACTCTTAACCCCTGAGCCATCTCTCCAGCCCCTTTCATTAGCTTTTTGATGTGTCTGCCTGACTCTGGTGCAGGCTGCCTTCTCTGGATTTTCTGGGTACAAGGAATAGGGGGGGCTACCCTACCAGTAGTCCTATAGATATGCTGCCTATAATATTCCTGTGCTAGAAGAAAAGAGAGCACCTCCTGAGTTACAGGGAGTGGCACTGGCAGTGTGGCCAGAACAGTCCCTTGAGGAAGTCAGGCTGCACCCAGCATGGATGCACAGCAGGCGCAGTCCGAACTGTCGCTCCAAGTCTGACGAAGGGACTCCTGAAACTTGAGTGAGAGAGCGCACAAGCCATATGTTAGCTGCCACCGAGAATCATCTTGAAGGAGGGAAGATCTACTTCAGCTTGGGGTTTCACCCCTTGGCTGGCTGGCTTCGTGGCTTTGGAGCAGAATATCATGATGGCAAGCGCTGTTCTGGGGGAACAGAGATGATACCCTCATGGCAGCCAAGAATGGCTCTGGCTCTGTGGCAGCAGGCTGGCATAACATATGTGATGCTCTGAGTTTGATCCCCAGCACCTCACAAAAGTGGGGGAGGGTCCTGGGACAGGATAACCCTTCTAAGGAGTACTTCCCAATAACCTACTTCCTCAGCCCAGGCCCATGTTGTCATCTCCACTCGCAGTCATGCCATGAAATTGTAACTGTGTGAGAATGTGACACCATGATGAGGTCAGAGCCCTCAGGACACAGTTAGGCCGCCCTCTCCCCCTTGGCCAGACCCATCAGCTGGGGGTCAAGTCTTTCAGTGCAGGGGTCTTTAGGGGACGTTTCATACCCAGACCTTAACACTTGATCATGTCAGGTAAGAGAATAAGGTCCGATGGGCCTGGATCCCTTTCCGGGTCAGACAAACCAGAAGACACCCAGGCCTGCTGAGACGTGGCTAGGATGTGTTAAGATCCATGTGACTTCTTGTCGGTGTGCAGTCCTTCTTGCTTAGGACAATGCTAGTGTCTGAGTTATAAGAAAAAAATACTAAGCAAGGCATGAGTGGCTCATTGCCTGTAATCCCAACACTTGGTTAGCTGAGGTAGGGAGAATGCCATAGTTCTAGACTAGCCTGGTCTACAGAGTATGAGCCTATCTCAAAACAGAAAGGAAAGAAAACCACCAGGTTCGTGGTGGTTCTGGGGACCTGCTGGCCCGGGGGAGGAGTGGCAAGGCACACTGAGCTTACGGAACCCACTGCCAGCTGCCTGCGCATGACTGCACTTGGCAGACAGGGTTTCCTCTGCTGCGGGGGCTGGAGGTGTACCTGTACCATCCTCTGTCCCCAGAAAAGCACCAAGACTGCAATGGAGGTGGCACGTACATTTGCCACCATGTTCTCAGACATCACCTTCCGCCAGAAGCTCCTGAAGACCCGCACAGAGGAAGAATTCAAGGAGGCGTTGGTGCATCAGAGACAGTTGCTCACCATGATGATGCCAAGAGCAGCAGGGCACAGCATGAGCTCCCTCCACACTCACAGACACCCTCAGGTACAGGAGAGAGTCTGCGTGGTGGGAGGAGCATGGGCCAACCAGGGCTAACTCGGTGTCTCTCTTCTCCCAGCCCCGAAATGCAAGGACTTTTTCCCTTTCGGAAAAGGCATCTGGGTGGACATCACACGCAGGTTCCCTGTGTACCCACTGGACTTCACCGACGGTATGTGCCCAGCCAGAACTCAGCCCTTCAGGCCACGAGGCCACGTGTGCCTGCTATGCATCCTCGGCAAATGCTGTCTGTCTGTGTTCCTAGGCATCATTGGGAAAGGCAAGACTGTGGGGAAATATATCACCACCACGCTCTTCCTCTACTTCGCCTGCCTCCTACCAACCATTGCTTTTGGATCCCTCAATGATGAGAACACAAATGGGGCCATCGGTGAGGGGCTGGGGGTGGTAGGGATGTGGCAGGAAGAAGGACTCTGGGCAGTGCTGACCTCTGACCTTACCACCTCCACAGATGTGCAGAAGACCATAGCTGGACAGAGCATCGGAGGCCTCTTGTATGCACTGTTCTCTGGACAGCCCCTGGTGATACTGTTGACAACCGCGCCCCTGGCCATCTACACCCAGGGTACAATGGGGTTAAAATGGGAAATGGTCCTGGAACCCAGCTCAGCTCTGACTGTCCACCCTGCCCTGTTGTATACAGTGATTCGAGTCATCTGTGATGACTACAACCTGGACTTCAACGCCTTCTATGCGTGGACAGGCCTGTGGAACAGTTGCTTCCTTGCGCTTTACGCCTTCCTCAACCTCAGCCTGCTTATGAATCTCTTTAAGAGGTGATTGGTCCTGGGCTACAGGGGCCAGAGGTGTGGGTCAGCATCATGCCAAATCCCTATAACCCCAGGAGAGTGTGTTCTCTAAGAGCCTGAGGTGGGCTTGTTAGGAGTAGTTCCATTGAGGAGCGTTCTTATATGGGGATGGTCTATGCGGGAGTTCAGGGAAGCCTTCTCTTCAATAATTACCCATGCACCCTTGAGGCAATGCTCTTCTTTGCAGGTCAACAGAGGAAATCATTGCTCTGTTCATTTCCATCACGTTTGTGCTGGACGCTGTCAAGGGCATGGTCAAAAGTGAGTACAAGTCAGGTGTGGTGCGCACACGCCTTTAACCCTATCACTTGGGAAGCAGAGGCAGGAGGATCTCTGAGTTTGAGGGCAGAGGGGGACCTGCTTGGGGGATAGGAGCTCTCAGCTGTGGCCTGATGGAGCAGAGGAGAAGGTATCAAGCTAAGGTTGTTCTTCCCATGGTGAAGATGCCGTAGGAGCTGTGGCTGGCCCAGGGCAGCAGCGCTACATACTGCTGAAGGGGAATAGCTTCTCCAGGAGAAACCGGAGATGGGCAGAGACACTGGTCCAGGCATGATGGGGTGTCTTGTACAGCAGAGGCTTGGGAGATAAAAGCCAGATAGACAAACAACGGCTCCTGGTTGACTGGGAAGGCCGAGCTCTCTCCTATTCCTTCTGTCTCCCTTTATGGCCCCTCCCCTTCCCTTCAGCATCCCGACCTCCCTTGGGACACCCCTCCATCCTATTTCTGTAAAGAAGCTAAGCTACAGTTTCCCAGATACCAGATGGCTTAGGCCTGTTGACCTGTCCCACAGTCTTCTGGAAGTACTACTATGGTCACCACTACCACACAAAAAGGACTTCCTCCTTGGCAAGCCTGTTGGGCACTGGCAGAAGCCCCAACACCAGTCTCCACACTGCACTCAACACCAGCCTCTTGTCCAGCCCCATAGAGATGGCCACAACCAGCAGCCCCGGCAGCACACACTCTGGCCAGGCTACAGCAGTGCTCAGCCTCCTCATCATGCTGGGCACACTCTGGCTGGGCTACACCCTCTACCAGTTCAAGAAAAGGTAAGGGGATGCCTTTGATCCCAGTACTTAGGGAGGCGGAGGCAGGAAGATCTCAAGTTTGAAGCCAGCCTAAGCTATATAGTCTAGTTCAAGACTTCCTCAAAAGAAGTGAGGGGGCTCATGGGGTGGGGTAAGGGTCAGCCCGCCCCAGGCCATGCTGACATGCCCGCCCATCATCTCCAGCCCCTACCTGCACCCATGTGTGCGTGAGACCCTGTCTGACTGCGCCCTGCCTATCGCTGTGCTCTCCTTCTCCCTCATCAGCTCCTATGGCTTCCAGGAAATTGAGAGTGAGTTGGGATGGGGGGATGAGGTCGGGGTGGTGTGTGGCTTTGCTCCCTGGGAACTGTGGGCCAATCCTGTCCCCTATTGCAGTGAGCAAGTTCCGGTACAACCCCAGCGAGAGCCTTTTTGAGGTGGCACAGATCCACTCTCTGTCCTTCAAGGCCATCAGCAGTGCCATGGGTCTTGGTTTCCTGCTCTCCCTACTTTTCTTCATTGAGCAGAACCTGGTGGCGGCCCTGGTCAATGCACCAGAGAACAGGTACTGAGGACTGTGGGAGGGTGGGACCAGGTCCTAGACTTCTGACAGCCAACAGGACTCTGTCCCTGTGTGCCTATCTACCTCAGGCTGGTGAAGGGCACTGCCTATCACTGGGACCTCCTGCTACTTGCCATCATCAATACGGGGCTGTCTCTGTTTGGACTACCCTGGATCCACGCCGCCTATCCGCACTCCCCGCTGCATGTGCGGGCACTGGCCTTAGTGGAGGAACGCGTGGAGAACGGGCACATTTATGAAACGTGAGTGTGAATGATCCCTAGAGTCCTAGAGCAAGAGCCAGGTGGATCTGAAGGTCAGAGGGGGACAACCTTGGCCGACAGATGACCTAGGGAAGAAGGTGGCTTACTTAGAGACAGGGACTCAGCGGTAATGCAGCCCTAGCTACACCCACATGTAGCCCTGTGCTCTGGGTCCCACAGGATTGTGAGTGTTAAGGAGACGCGACTGACCGCGCTGGGTGCCAGTGTCCTAGTGGGTCTGTCCCTGCTGCTGCTGCCGTTCCCTCTGCAGTGGATCCCCAAGCCCGTGCTTTATGGACTCTTCCTCTACATTGCGCTGACCTCCCTGGACGGCAACCAGCTCTTCTCGCGTGTGGCCCTGCTGCTCAAGGAGCAGACATCATACCCACCCACACACTACATCCGGAGAGTGCCCCAGAGGAAGATCCACTACTTCACAGGCCTGCAGATTCTGCAGCTGCTGCTGCTCTGTGCCTTTGGCATGAGCTCCCTGCCCTACATGAAGATGGTCTTTCCCCTCATCATGATTGCCATGATTCCAATCCGCTACAATCTGCTACCCCGAATCATTGAGGCCAAGTACTTGGATGTCATGGATGCTGAACACTGACCTGCACCACCCTCCCATCCTTCAGGCCTGCTCTGTGGTAACACATGGGGAGTACGAGCTGGCTGTGGCTCTGGCCCGTCCTCACTGCTGCCTTGTGGCCTAAAGCCCCTTGGCATTGTGGTTTTGAGAGCTGTGTGCTCACTCCTCATCCCATTAACATTTAGTTTGGGGTCAGAAACACTGTCAGGGTGGGGCTAAAAAGAGTGGATATTCTTTTGATAAAAGAGTTGATGCCCAGGAGAGAGCCCATTTCCTTGATTGTATAAGGAACTTGATTGCGCACCTTAGTGAATAAAAGTCTTGTTTCTATGCTTTAACATGCTGCCATCCTCCTTGGTACTCCTCCAGACTCGGGAAGAGCGATCAAACCCACTGCGGGGCAAATAAACAAGTATTTTTTAAAAAAAGATTTATTTATTATGTATATGAGTATACCATTGCTCTCTAAAGACACACCAGAAGAGGGGATCAGATCCCATTGCAGATGGTTGTGAGCCACCATGTGGTTGCTGGGAATTGAACTCAAGACCTCGGAAAGAACAGCCAGTGCTCTTAACCACTGCGCCATCTCTCCAGCCCACTGCGGGGCAAATACAAGGGACCAATGTTGAGTACCCTCTATATGCTGTGACCCTGTTGGAAGGTCACTACAAGGGATGCATTCTGGGAACAAAGACCCAGAGGAGACAGGGTTTGGGTAGAGCAAGGTGCTGTGTGGTGTATGAAGAAAGTAGCTGTAGGATATGGCTAGGGATGAAGACAGGAGTGCCCTGCACAGCCAGCTAATGTGATTTGGAGAACTGGGTGTTGACTATTCTCTTCCTGTTTCAGTGAATTACTGAGCCCTCCAGCCTTTGGTCATTCCTGTCTCTGAAACACATCTGTTGCCAAGTCTTGACAAAAACAGAACAGAAGGATGTCCAAATGGATAGACTGTGTAACCTGGGGTAGTGAACTCTGGGTAAGCACCTTAACAGTCACTTGCTTCTCCACTAGAACCTATGACTTCCCTAGTCACAGGTCGTCTATGTTCCCGTGCCAGATGTGAATTTCCTCCCTCCAAAGCAGGCCTCCAGTTCAATCAGGAAGTTGGTTCTCTCCACATTTGGGCACTATATCCACCAACACATCTTACCTAGCGTTTCCATCATGAAGCATGTAGGATCAGTAGCTGGGCAGAGGCTCCATGCTTAGCAGCCTTGGCAGCAGCTTCTGGCACTACAGGAGCTGACTCTCAGGGAGGGGACACTTCCAGCCCAGTCTTAGCTTTATTTTTCCCATCAGAGAGCCAAAGCAGCAACTTTTTCTGCAATAGGGTCTTGCTGTTAAGTTCTGGAAGACAATCAGCAACTGTGGCAAAAGCCTTTATTGTTTTAGGGGCCTCAAGGTCCCTGTGGGTTACCCACTTCTACCACTGGGATTCCCAATTAATCACCTATGGCTTCCAGGAGTATCTGGTTTTGCCTTTCGTGTGCTCTATAACAGGTGATTGTAAACCTTTCCTAGTCACCCTGGTGGGTAATAATTATGCCTTATCCAACCATACAGTTTCCCACCTACAAATTCCACAGCAATACCCGACCTTTGCACCCTTCATGAACTAATTCCCCATGGTGGCTTCTTGGGATACACTCACATCTCTTCAGTGAGTTGTTACCTCTGTGTAACAAACCCTTTATTCTGACAATGGACAGGACAATGGCTGCAACTTCCTGAATTGCCAATGCATGTATGTGTCATCACCTCCAAGAGTAGGCACTGGCTCAACTATGAACAGTAGACAAACCAGGGCTGTAGATGTAGCAGCTTGGTGTTAGTTTTCTGACTTGTGCAAAACCCTGATCTGGTTCCCAGCACCACAAAATAAAAAGTAAATGTCAGACAATACTACAGAGAAAATAGAAGATGCCTCCATACTAGGACACCAGTCCTGCACACTAGCAAGAAGATGAGAGGATACAGGAATGGCACGAGATGCTCAATGCCCTTGGCAGAGCTAGGGGTGTGGTTGTATAGTAGGCCTCAAATGCAGGATTCTGAGTTTGCCCACTGTGCTGGGAAAACAAAATCAGAAATGTAAGCCAAAAGGAATTCTACCTTAGACTTGAGCTGGCAAACCAAAGGCTGAACACGCTAGGATGACTGGTACACCCGTTCATACACATGCAGGGTGTGGACCTACATATAATTCTACACTGGGAGCTCAGGTACAGTATTTTCTCCATGGCTGTTTATAGGGATAGGAGAGATTCAGGAAGGACTGAGCAGGAAACATGTTGCCTGTGTACTCACCCGCTCCTGCCTATGGGACCCAAGATTTAAGTTAGGAGGGGTGGATTTCCTCAGCAGCGTGGGCATTCCCTGAAGGGAAAGCCATGGCAGAGAGGCCCCAGTACTAAGTGGAGCCAGGCAGAGTGCTGGGACAGGCTAGGAGACAGGAGGTGAAGAAAGTGTTCTACACTCACCCACATTCCCAGCCTGAGGTAGGAGAAATGCCTCTATCACATGGCTAAACCTGGGTCTGGGGCCTAAATCTAAGGGAATGTCTACAGAACTGCCTGGGTCACAGGAACCTGCTCTTTCCTCATCTTTCCTGAGCATACCCTTCAGGCACTGGCCCTTGAAGTTCCCCCCAGGGAATGGTTTGGGGAGAGGGGATGCACAACATGGTACAAGGCAGCTTCAGCAGGATTCCTGTGGCCTTCTACTGACAGAAAAGCCTGTAACATTTACTTGTATAGGTGGAACAGGGTATATTGTATGGCATACATATGGAGGTCAGTTCTCTCCCTCTTCATGTGGGCTCTGGGGATTGAACTCGGGTCATTTACCAGCCCATATGTCCACGAGCACAAGGTAAAACATTCTACACTGTGACACCTCCTCCCCCACCCCAGCATGATCTGACATAGAAGAGAGGCCAGCAACTCTAAGAACTTAAGTAGAGAAAGTATGCCAGCTATCCAAGCAGGTGAGCATCCTATACAGCACCACCCCTCCAATCACCCGTCAAGATGGTTTCCCACCTGTCAAAGGATACTCAAAAGACAGACAGGGCTTAAAACAGACATACCATTTATTTTGGAAACAAATGTCTTCCAGAATTTACACTTGATATATTCTAAAATCAAAAGTGTGTTTCTTTGCCAAACCCTCAACCAGATAAGAAGTGCAAACACCTAAAATCTTCTCAGGGTCCTAGAGCCAGAGGCTGCAAGAACAACTTGTTTTGGTTTTGAGACAGTGTCTTACTATGTAGCTCTGGCTGTCTACGAATTCACTATGTAAACCAGGCTGGCCTTGAACTCACAAAGATCTGTTTGCCTCTACCTCCCAAATTCTGGAATTACAAGTGTGCACTACCATGTCTGGCCAAAGGCAACTCTTGAATCCCAAAGGGCAAGGGTTTAGTATCAACTGGCCCAGAGTCACCATGCAGAGCCAACTGCTCTTCCAAAGAACTGGCTGCTGAAGCAGCCTGGATCCCCCGGCAGAGGGAAACCCAGAGAAAGCCTGGCAGGAGTGCCTGCCTCCGGAGAAGTTCTGCACTAGCCCCACCAGTGGCCCTAGTGGTCACCAGCCCCAGCAGCCACACTAAAGTACTCTTGCAGCTTGTGCAGGGCCCGGAAGCGATGAGAAATGGTGTTCTTCTCAGACTTTGGCATCTCTGCATACCTAACAGGAAAGAGAAGCAGCTTAGAAAATAGGGAACCCAGGCACTGGGGTGACAGGCACCCAATTACCACCCTGGAGCCCAAATCTTTAATTTTTTTATAAATCCAATTTTTTAAAATTTATTCTTCTGTCATATATTACATCCCAACTGAAGTTTCTCCTCCCAGTCATTCCCCCACCCACCCCCAAATCCAAATCCACTCTTCTTTCAGAAAAGGGCAGGTCTCTCTGGGATATCAACCAAACATGGCATATCAGAGGCATATCCCCTTGTACTTAGGCTGGACAAGGCAACTCAGTAGGAGGAAAAAGGTTCCAAGAGCAGGCAACAGAGACACCCCCACTTGCACTCTTAGGGATCCTACAAGAACATCAGAGTACACATAACATTCATGCAGAGACCCAGCTCAGACCCATACAGAATCTGTTTGTTGCTTCAGTCTCTGTGCTCCCCTCTGGGCCCTGGTCAGTTGATTCTGTTTTTCCTTGTGGCGTCCCCGTCCCCTCTATCTCCTACAATCAATCCTTCCTCCCTTTTTTCCCCAGGATTCCCTGCAATGAATCCCAAATATTAATGATTCTATTTGTGGGGTTGGAGGGTTTCCCCTGAAGGTAAAAACTATATCCAGAACCTGTGCACAGGCAAAAGGCAGACAGGCCCCAGTGCACCAGGTTTGAGCCCAAGCAAATGGCCTTTCCCCAGGAGAAAGCTAGGAAAGCAGGCAATGAGCCGCCAGCTTACTGGCCTGTTAAATCAGACAGTTTTAAACGCCTCTGTAGGACAGAAACCCAGAGTAACCGCTTGGAGGGAAGCTGAAGTTGCTCTACTGTGTCCTGGGTTCTTAAGGAAGCTGGGGACAAGAATGAGCTAAGTGTTTATGGGAAGCAATGGAGCCTGACAGATCAAACAGCTGCCTCAGAACTGTGAAGTCACGGGCACACAGGTGAGAGGTCACACGCTGCCTGTAGGCTTCGGAAGGAGCTTCATGCAGCTGAATTAATGACAGCTGAGTAACTGGGATGCAGATGCTCAGTGACTAAGATGGCTCACAGTGGTTCACAACCAGCTGTCACTCCAGACCCTGGGATCCAACAGTGTCTTCTGACCTCTGGCCAGGATACTCATCTGGTGTACAGATATGCATACAGGTAAAACACCCATGAACATAAAATAAATAAGCAGAAAAAAATAAACTCAGTTCCTCATCTAACTAAGCCAAGTCTTCTGTGACCATCCAAGCAGAGAGCACATCAGAGACACTCCTCACACCCAAGGACATGCCGACCAGGGCTGCTGCAGTGTTCTTGGCCCTATGAGGTGCTGGCAAGGGAGCCACAGTCTGGGAAGCCTGGTTCTGTTATGGCTATGTACCAATATGTGTAAGTAAGAGGGTGCAGTTAATGTGAAGTGGCACGAACATGTTCTACTGTATGGGATTCATGTGCCTACCTGGAGCTACAAAGCTGTGCATTCTCCCAGCCCAGATGGAGCTAGTGTCATCCCAAAAACCACAAGGTTTATACATCTTATAGGCAGGGCCAGAGAATGGGAGTCAACCGGCCACAAAACAGGAGCTGGGAGCAGAACTTAAGATATTTGTGTTGCCCTGCCATGGACTGGGTAACCTGGATTCCTGTGTCCACTCCAGCAGAAATGGCTTTAGCTGGAAGAGGGGAGTCTGCCTCACCCATATCCACTTGACTACACACAGGCACAGTACCCACCCAAGCCTATGAACCAGAGAAGAATTTTGGGCTTCTTACGTTTGCTCATATCCATCAGGTTGAAAGCAGGGATCCCAGCCAAAGTCCCGGCTGCCTCGTGGCATCACAATCTGTCCCTGGAAGAGGGAGGACAAGTATGTAACTGGAGACGTATCAGACTAGAGTGAGTTTCTCTAGTTTGTAAATCTGAATGAACCAGAATTGCTCAAAATGTAGTTCAAAGGATCCACAGTGCCTATGAATTTGTTGTAGAGCAGTAACTGGGTGAGATGGGGCAAGCCTGTAATCAGAGCACTCAGGAAGCTGAAGCAGGATTGCTGAGTTACCAGGCCAGTCAGGACTACATGGCAAGATTCTGTCTTTTAAAAAAAATCAGATGAAGCCAGGAATGATGGCACACACCTTTAATCCAAGCACTCAGGAGGCAGACAGATCTTTGTGAGTTTGAGGCCAGCCTGGTCCACAGAGTGAGTCCAGGATAGCTAGGACTACACAGAGAAACCCTGTCCCAAAAAATCCAAAAACCAAAGATGTCAGGAGGCAGAGGCGGAGGCAGAGGCATGCGGCTTTCCTGGTTATCAAGTCTGGAGTTCAAGGTTATCCTGATCTACACATCGAGAACTTGTAAACAAAGAACCAATGCCAAAAAATGGACAGCGGCCCGAGGCTGTCCCCTGGCATCCATGTGTTCATGTGTGTGCACACATGTTCAAACAAAGGATGCAGGGCAGGCTTGGGAAGAGGAACTCTGCATTTGAGTATTGCCCATCAACACCACTGGGAAAACCCTTTCTACAGTTTTGATAATCTGTAACCTCACTGAAGAAAAATAGAGCCAACTTCGAAAATCTGACAGAGAACATGCAGTCTGGCAAGATGGTTCAGCAGGAAACAGTGCTTGCTGCACAAACTACCTGATTTCATTCCCTAGATCCAATCAATTCCCAAAAGTCAACCTCTGACCTCCATACATACAACATGGCATGCATGTGACACACACACACACACACTACATCCACACAATAATAAATAAAACTTTTAGAAAATCTGCCCCTAACAAGAAGGTAAGGGTCCTGAACTGTGCATGGTGTTTCTCAAAATAGAAACAAGCTGAGGACGTAGCTAAGAGGCACAGAGCTTACCTAGCATGCCCAAGGTCCTGTATCTCAGCACCCAGGAAGGAGACTGCAAGTTCTAGGCTATCCTCAGCTCTAAGACCGAGAATAGCCTGAGCTACAAGTGACTGCCTATAAGAAAGTACTCACACTGTAAATGAGCACTTGGGAGGCGGCAGCAAAACAGAAGGAACAAGAAGACTTCAAGGCCAGCAGTGCATGCTGGCACACACCTATAATCCCAACATTTGGGAGACAGACACAGGCAGATCTCTGTAAATTCAAGGCCAGCCTGGTCCACAGAGCAAGTTCCAGGCCTGCCATGGCTACAGAGTGATACTGTTGAAAGAAGGGGGGTGGAACACAAATTCAAACATGAAAATGTCCAAAGATGACAGATAAACCAGTGTCATGAAATGCCAATTTATCAGTTCCAGAACAGCCAGGGCTATACAGAGAAATCCTGTTTCGAAAAACAAAACAAAACAAAACAAAAAGGCAATTTATCAAGTAAAAAGTCTAACCTGGATCAGGACGAAGTTCAGGGTGGTGGAGCACTAGGTCAGCCTGAGGCCCAGCAGGGGCACCACCCCTACTAGCACAGACGAAAGAAGACAAACTAACCTAGAGCACGGTGGCATGCTCCTGATCCCAGGTCCTAGGCTCAAAGCCAGCCTGGGCTATGTGGTGAGCCTTGTGATCAGCATGGGCAACACTGTTTCATAACAAAAACCAGCAAAAAGGGCTGGGAATGTAGCTCAATGGCAGAGTGTTTGCCACCATGTAGTGTCTGGCTTCATATCCTACCACCTGGTAGGTGGGGGAGAGGAGAGGGCACAAAACAGTGACAAGAAAGGTTATAAATAACAGAGGTTAAGCCCATAAATAGTTGCCAAGTTTTGCGGGGACAACGGGAGATTATGCTTTTGCTAGTGGGAAGCTAGCTATGGGGCCGAGGCCCATGAGCCTTACCTACAGTTGTCAACATTCTCAGCCTGAGGGCACAGCACACCCAGACTTGCCCTCCTACAACAGGTGCTGTCGGCCAACAGCTATCACAAGGCCAATGCTGTTCACGAGCCACTGTGGACATTGTGTATCAAGCACAGCAAAGACAATGAGGGAGGGCCCAGTGAGGATGGGGAAATCAAGGCCACGTCAAGGATTGCGAGCTGGTTCAGCAGCAGAGCGCACAGACAGCCAAAGCTGGAACAGAGATCAGAAGGGACTGCAGTACTGGCCAGTTCAAGGCAGCACTACTTAGTCACTGCAGGAAGTGGCTAAGTGGAGATTTCTGGCAAAGTGACAAGCATCCCATCTAATTGTGTTAACAATCTAACAGGGCTGTGAAAGGCTGCCACTCACTCCATGTTTGACCTAAAGAACAGACAACAAGACCTTGACTCCTCTGTACTCTTGGGTCATTTCAGCATTATTCACAAGAGCCAAGGAGAAGAACCTGAAAGTTGTCAACAGATAAACTATGAAGAAAATGCAGAACAGGTGAGGGGCACATGAATGCCCAGCTCTTGGGAAGTGGAGACAAGAGGATCAGAAGTTCAAGGATATCTTCAGCTACACAGTCAGTTAAAAGGCTAGCCTGGGGCTACGTAAGACCTTAACTCAAAACCAAAAGAAAAAACAAGAGAAAGATATGTATTGTGTGTGTCTACACACACACACTCAGCCTTAAAACTCTCAGAGCTCTACTGTGCTGCAACATGGGCAAACCTTGAGAACATCACGCTAAGTGAACTAAATCAGTCACAAACAGCAAATACTGAGCAGGGCATGGCAGTGCACACCCACAAATCTTAGTACTTTGAAGACTGGGACAAGCCAGCTAGGGCTACATAGTAAGACCCTTGCTCAAAAATAAACAAAAACAATAAAAAAGAATGGGGTATGGTGGTGGTGGCACATGTCTTTAATCCCAGCACTCAGGAGGCAGAAGCAGGTAGATCTCTGTGAGTTCAAGGCCAGCCTGGTCTACAAACAGAGTTCCAGGACAGCCAGGGCTACACAGAGAAACCCTACATTGAAAAACCAAACGGGGGGGGGGGGGAGTAAAAAAAAAAAAAGAAAAACCAACCAAAATAAAAGGGGAGGGCTGGAGAGAGGGCTCATCTGTTTAAGAACACTGGCTGCTCTGCAGAGAACCTAGGGTTAATTTCATGCCCACAGGGCAATTTCCAACCCTCCCTAAATGTAGTTCCAGGAATCCAAAGCTCCCCTGCTTCCATGGACACCAGGTTACACATGTGGTGAACAGATATACATGCAGGTAAACTATTCATATGCATAAAATAAAATAAATAATAGTAAAGTAGTCAAAGTCTTAGAAGTGATAAATAAAATGGTAGCTACTAGGAACAAAGTGAAGGGAAGAGATTTGTTCATTGGGTACTTTCAGACCTGTAAGACAAAAACATTCTGTAGACCCGGTAAATGCGGATACACTTAACACTACTGTACACTACACAATAGTTAAGGCAGGTCTGTCGGGGCTGGAGAGATGACTCAGTGGTTAAGAGTACTGCCCTTCTAAAGACCAGAGTTCAGTTCCTAGAACCATCTGACAGCTCACATTATCTGCAACTCCAGAGGGGATGTGATACCTCTGACTTCCTTGGGTACCTGCACTCATGTGCACATAACCATAAGCAGACACACACGTCTACACAAAATTAAAAGAAAAAAGATTGCTTTGTGTTCTCGATGTGCTTTGTTTTGTTAATACTATCCAAAATTTTAACCCAACAGACTAATATAAAGTGTCTACACAGCCCCAACTGGGAAACTGGTTTTATCTTGGCTGAAGGGACATGGACCAAACTGGAAGGCAGATGGAGTACTGGCTTGACTAGCTCTTCTGGTGGTTTGGTGGACCCCAAGAAAAAAGACAACACCTAACGTTTGACAGGCAACACTGGGATTGCTGAGTGGCCACTGGCCAAGAAATGAGCATAAGAGAAGACCTGAAATTCTGGGCTGGAGAAGTGGCTCAGTGGCAGAGTATTTGCACAGCTTGTAAAGGCTCTGACCTCCACCTCCAACTCCACAAAACTTTAAAATTCTATGTGAACAAAAAAGTTCAGAAAGAGCCTCGTGGTGGTGGCGCACACTTTTAATCCCAGCACTCAGGAGGCAGAGGCAAGCTGATCTCTGAGTTGAAGGCCAGCCTGGTCTCCAGAGTGAGTTCCAGGACAGCCAGGGCTACACAGAGAAACCCTGTCTCGAAAAAACCAAAAAAAAAAAGAAAGACTGGGAGACAAGAGAAGCTGTAGGCCAGTCATGGTGGCACACACCAACTTGGGAGGCACAAGTGGATCTGGATCTCTGAGTTTGAGGCCAGCCTGATCTACATAGTGAGTTCCAGGACATTAAGACCTACATAATAGAGACCTTGCCTTAGCCGGGCGGTGGTGGCGCACGCCTTTAATCCAGCACTTGGGAGGCAGAGGCAGGCGGATTTCTGAGTTCGAGGCCAGCCTGGTCTACCGAGCGAGTTCCAGGACAGTCCGGACTACACAGAGAAACCCTGTCTCGAAAAAAAACCAAAAGAGAGACCTTGCCTCAAAGTAAAACTGAGGGTAGCAGGGGCCAAGAGTATTACAGAGTAGATAAGATGGCACAGGACTACAATACCCCACTTGGAGGTTAAGGTAGTAGGATCTGAAGTTCAAGGTCCACCTCGGCCACACAAGCTCAAGGCCAACCTGAAACACATGGAGAGACTATCTCAAAAAACCTGAGTGTGGATGAGACTGGCCCTGGCAGAGGAACAAGGCAGTCTCAGCAGCTGTCTGGTTTTCTAGTCCACGCTCTGGCGCTGCACCCTGACAGAAGCCGACAGCACTCACAGAAGAGTGGAGCCAGGATCACTGTCAAGAAGGGAGGTTGATTTAGAGCTAAACCACTGATTGGTAGATAGCACAAAGAGCCCTTGGCCTCGGCCTGTAACTTTGGCTTTGAGAGCAGTTACCTTCTGTTTATGCCTCTGTATCTTACCAGGACCTACAATGGCAAGATCTACATATATAAGGTTAGGTGTCAAATAGGTTTAGGAACTAACAATTTTCTAATTGTGGTTTGTCTCACAGCAAGCATAGTACACAAAAAGCTGCTGCTAACTCTTGAAGATCATGAGCTCAAGCCACAGTGTACTGTGGTGACCTGCAGAACTGTTCAGGTGGGTACGCACCGAGGTCTGGCCTCTGAACAGGAGTACTGGCTGGCTTGGGTCCCCAGTGCTGAGAGCAAATGTGCAGAGTGCATAGGCTGATTTGTCCTCAAAGCCGGCCAGGAGCTGGTGGAGACCTGTAGGCACACAGAGAGGCTTAGTGAATCCACGCTGTCCAGTCCCTGCCTTTACCCAGAAACCCAGGGGTGTGGAGGGATTCCCCAAACTGGATTGTGTTGGGAGGTTGAAAAGGCTGCATTCTGGGCCTCAACGGGGAGCTGGAGCCTTTCTTCACGCTCTGACACAAACGAAAACAAGGGTCTTTGTTGAGATCAGGGTCTCACGTAGCCCAGCTTGGCTTTGAACTCACTTTGTAACCCAGGCTGTACTGGAACGTAAGATCCTCTGCCACAACCCTGTGACTGCTGGGACTGCAGGTGTGCATTACCACACTTGGGTTACACGGCACGAGGGAATGAATCCAGAATGTTACACTAGGTAAGCATTCTGACAGCAGAACTACATCCCAAGCCTTAGTTGTTGAGCCCAAGGTCTCAGGGAGTCCTGGCTAGTCTTTAACTTACCATATGGCCGAGGATGATCCACAGTTCTGATCCTTCTATTTACAGCACTTAGGATACAGCCTTAGAGTACCATGCTTGGCTCTACTTTTGTTTTAAAAACAGTTTCTGGCTTTGTAGCCCAGTCTGAGTTTGAGAGCCTTCCTAGTACAGGCGTATGCCTCTATACTTGGCTAACAGAAGACTGTTCCTAGTACAGGCGTGTGCCTCTATACTTGGCTAACAGAAGACTGTTCCTAGTACAGGCGTGTGCCTCTATACTTGGCTAACAGAAGACTGTTCCAGTGAACAAAACGGTTTTGTTTTTAAGAATTTATTTATTTTAATGTATACAAGTGTTTTGGCTGTATATATGTACACCGGTGCTCACAGAGGCCAGAAGATGCCAGACTGTCTGGAACTAAAGTTATGTGCAGTTATGAGCAGTGTTGTAGGTGCTGGTACCCTAACCCAGGTCCTCTGCAAGAGCAACAAGTGCACTTAACCACTGAGCCATCCCTCCAGCCTGTTTTGGGATTTTTTGTTTTTTCTTTTTGAGATTACAGGATGCACCACTGTGGGACATTTTGGCATACACTCCTGAGTATGAGATCAGACTCTGGGCTGAGGCAAGCTAGGCCGTGACTGAAGCAAAGAACTACAAACAGTCATTACTGTCAAGTGCCTTGATAGCCAGCACCAACTACAGCCCTTTGTTCTCAATCCAAAGCTTTAACACCTCTCCAACCTCCTATGTCAGTGGTTCCCAGTGTGCAAACTGAGAAGAAAGTGGAGGCTGATGCAGGACCAAGGCAACTGATTACTAAGTGGGGACTACTCCCAGACTCAATCCCAAGACCCGGGAAAAACAACAGGGATACACACCTTCGGGCTTCAGCTTCTGCAGGAACCATTTTCTGCAGAAGAAAGGATGGAGAGTCAGGTACCAAGAGCAGAATCTTCCTGCCTCCTGCTCTGCCCCACACCCGACAGGGATTGAGTTCCCAGACACAAGAGAAACGAAAAGGCATGTCTCGAGTCAAAACTAAGAAAATAACCCAAAGGCTGGGAGTATAGCTCAGCAGTACAGGGAAGGGCAGGGGCTGGAGGGGAGCCAGGGAGACAGAAGGAAAGGCAAGGGAAAGAGAAATATGAATCTAAGAAAATGGAATCAGACAGGCAGCACACAGGAAGCTCAATATACAAAGGAAAGCAAGACCCTCAGTGGCGACTAGGAAAACACCTAGGCTGAAGCAGGAAGAATACCACAAGTTCTGGGCAAGCCTGGGCTACATAGCAAGTTTCAGGCCAGACTGGGTTAGAGCGAGGCACACTCTCAAGAAAACAAACCAAAGCCAAATCAAACAAGCAAGTGGTAACATTTCACATTCCCTAAACTGCAAAACACTATGAGTCACAACGGTGTTGGTGAGGCTGGAGTGTGCAGACTGCATTAAGAGTGTGCGCTGCAGCTCTGGCAGAACAGGCACTCAGCAGTTTTTATTTTAGGTTTTACTTTTTTTTTTTTTTTTTTTCAAGACAGGGTATATCATCTCTGAAATGAGTAGACACCACCTTTTAATCTCACTTACACACTCACATTCTCATAATTAAAGAAAACTCTGTCTCTCTGATTGCTTGCTTGGTTTACAACAGGATCTCATGTAGCCTACACTGGCCTAGAATTCCCTATGTAGCCCAGGATGACCCAGATTGATCCACTTGTCTCTCATCTTGCAAGTGCTGGAATTTTAGGCATACATGCACTACCATGCCTGCTCACCAGGTAAGTACTGCAGGGCTAGGGGCTGAACTCAGAGCTTTATTACACAAGAGAGGCAAGCACACTACCAACTGAGATACATCCTCACCCGCCTCTGATATCCTTTTATCATTTTATATATATATACCAGTGTTTTGCCTACATATATGTGTATGCACCCATGTGTGACTGGTGCGTGCAGAGGGCAGAAAAGATGTTAGACTACTTAGAAAGGAGCTGCAGATGGCTGTGAGCTGCCATGTGGGTGATGGAGTAAACCCAGGTTCTCTACACAAGCAGTCAGTGCCCTCGACTGCTGAACCATCTCTCCAGCCCCTCTTTAAGATTTACTTTTGTGTGTGTGTGCATGTGTACATATCTATGTGGCTATATGTGCACATATATGTACAAGTACCTGCGGAGGCCAGCAGAGGGTGTTGGATCCCTTGGAGCTGGAGTTACAGAAGTTTGTAAGCTGGATGTGGATGCTGGACTCTAAACTCCAGTCCTTATGACTGACCAATAAGCACTCTTCAGAACTGAGTTATCTCTCCAGGCCCCCATTTCTGATCTTCTTTGAGGTAGGGTCTCACTGTGTAACTCTAACTGGCTTGGAATTCACTATGCAGACCAGGCTGGCCTCAAACTCATAGACAGCTGCTGTCTCTTGCCTTCTAGGTGCCGGGATTAAAGTTGTGAGCCAGTACACCCAGTTCTTTTTCTTTTCTTGTTTTTAAGATTTATGTTATTTTTAATTGTGTGTGAGAGAGAGAGAGAGGAGAGAGAGAGAGAGTGAGTGTGAATGAGTACAGGTGCCCAAGAAAGCCAGAAGCATCAGATTCCATGAAGCTGAAGTTATAGACAATTGTAAGCTGCCTGATTTAGGGCTAAGAATCACAGCTGGGTTCAGTGGTCGAGCAGCAAGAAATCTCAACCACTGAGCCACTTCTCCAGCCCTATCTTTGGTAGTCTCAATCCTTTGGTGTTGATGTCAAGATAGTGAATGGCCCATAATATCAGGTAACTAATCATTTTACTATTCTGGTAATTTTGTGGATGGGATCCTACAGGGGTAAAGACGATCGTAGCAGTACTCACATGTAGGGGCCAGGCAGTCCCCCAAGTGCATTAAAGCACAGACAGGTGTCCTCCACCAATACAGGGCCTTGCACCTGTAACACAAAGATAATCCTGAGTCACCCTGGCTGGGGCCTAGCCCACAGCTAGGTGAGGGTGAGATCTGCAGTTATAGGTCTATCAGGAGTCATACAATTCAGCTTTCTCTGTCTTCAGTTGAAGACATCAGAGCATTCAGGTGTGGACATCAGAGCACTGGAAAGATAAATTTTGCTCAACAAAGAGCAATGAAGTGCTGGAAATGAGCTAGGGAGGCTGACTCTCCATAATGTGCTCCTTCCCAGTTTTGTAAGCGGTGTGAGTGCTGGGGTGTGGGTAGCCATGCAGGAGGAAAATGTATGGCTGGAATGTATGGATGTAGGAATCACAAAGGTGAGAGTTGGAACAGAAGACACAGTGTTCCAAGCCACCACTGAAGCAATCTAGCTGGGCAAGTCACAACGATTGTATTCTCTGCCTGTTCCCACAAGGCACAGGCCCCAGGAGACGAAAGAAGACAAAATGGGGGCGGGGGGTCCACAAAGGCTAAGTACCTGGCGAGCTGCCTCCTGACACTTCTGTATGGAAATCTCATCCGGTTCTCCCTGGTACTCAGGCACTTATCAGGAAAACAGACAGACAGATGTACAGAGTCAGGACACAGGAAGACAGACAAATCAAACCGCTTTTTAAAATGAAACATAACAGAAACATACGGTCAATTTTCTGCGCCTCCAAAGTGCATGGAAACTTATCTCCTAGAATCTGAATGACCTGTTCCAAAATGAAAGACATTTGTCACACCATTTGCATTTATGCATTCACGAGCCTGAAAGCCGAGCTTTGTCAAGCAAGCCACGGTGCAAGAGAACCAACTCCTAAAAGTTATTCTCTGACCTCATGCCCCTCCCCCAACACACACACATAATTAAAATATTTTTTTAAGGGCAGGGAGGTGGAAGAAAACTTCTTCTGAGTATCCAATCAGGAGAGTACTGCAACTCACACCTGTCATTCCAAATCCTGTCCCTAGGCAGGTTAAAGAGGGAAGATCAGAAGTTCAAGGCCAACTCAAGAGTTCCTATTTCAAAAAAAGGGGGGGGGCTGGAGGGGCATGGGGCTGGAGAGATGGTTCGGTGGTTAAGAGCACCTGTTGCTCTTGCAGAGGACCCCAATTTGGCTCCTAACACCCACAGGGTGGCTTACAATCATCTGTAACTCCAGTCTCAGTGGATCCAATGCCCTCTCCTGGTGTTCACGGGCACTGCATGCATGTGGTACACAGACATAAGTAAGTTCATAAAGTAAGTCATTTATAAACTGGGGATATTGTGCTGTGCTGTGGTGATGACTCAATGGGAAGAGCACTTGCAACACAAGCACAGTGACCTGAGTTCTGATCCCCTGCACCACATACAACTCTGGAATAGCCGAGCTCCCTGTATCCTCAGCACTGGAGGAGACAGAGACAGGATTGCTTGAGCTTGCTATCCCACCAAATAGCACACTCTAGGTTTATTGAGACTCTGTCACAAGAGAATAAAGAGGAAGACAATCACTGGTTGTAAGTCCTGGGTTAGATCCAAAGTACCTACTGTCAGAAAAAACTAAATAAAGTCTCTGGGTCTTTGTTCTAAAAGCTGTAGAAAAAGCTTTTAGAAAAAGTAAAAAGCTGTAGCTTTTTTACTTTTGAGGTGAGGTGTCTGAACTTAGGTTTGAAATCTAGGGCTTAAGGGGTGATCTATCTGTCACAGATGCCACTACCCAGGTCCCAGAGCCCGCTGACTTTACCAGCTCATCTAAAACCACGTGAAGTGGAGCATGCGTGCAGACCCAGAATCTGGAAGACAGGAGAGTCAAGAAAATAAAGTCAATCCTGGCTACACAGCAGGGTCAGGCTAGCCTGGACTACACGAGTCATTATCTCCAAAATTAATAATTATGTAAAAAATCCTCTGACCTCAAGGCGCCACACTCCACGGCGGTCTCTCCCCAGGCCCAGTCCTTCAACACAGCCAGGGGCTAACCCCATTCCCCGAGGATGCAACTCCGGATGTTTCCTGCCTTTCTCCCATGCTTCCCAGGTGAAGAAAGCCAGCCCAACAGTCCAATCTCCACCCGCCTCCGAGACAGTCTCCACACCCCACAACACCTCCTCCAGCTTCTTTGCGTTTCCCGTCCACAAACACTATCTTCTTCCCAACCAAAGACGCAGCCATTGCAAGGGAGAGTTACGGTCCAGAATGCCCAGAAACCCTTTGCCGGGAAGGCACTTCCGGCTGGAGGCGGAAGTAGGTACCTCGGTTTCCGGCCCCATCTGAAACCTGCAGCTTGCCTCGGGCCGCTACTGCTAGCGACCGGGAGGTGGCAGCCGCCGCAGAGGAGCATTCTGCAGCGACTGCTGCCTGAGGCGCCAGGGACGTGCTGAGGAGTGGAGAGGTCTCTCTGCGTGCGGATCTCTGCTACGCCCCTCGGAGAGCCAAGAAGCCGCGCCCTGACCAATGCAGACTTGTGTCGGGTGGCGCCCCTCTGGCACCTCCAACTCTGTCAAGAAAGACTGTCTCCTAGAAAAGGGCTCTAAGCCTGGGTGTCTATCCTAACCTCACTGCGAACTTAAAACAGCATAACCAAGCAGTCTTTTACCTGACAGGCTTGGTAGCTAGTGCTTCGACTCCTTTTCTCTTGCCCAGCTAACCCTATCCCTTCTCTATTCCTTCACCTCAGTCTCTGCATTGGGAACATAACAAGGAAGATTATTAGCCCTATTAGCCCTACCTTGTGCGTGCATGAACCCGCTAAAGCAATGCTTGGGTTTTTTTTTCATTTTTGGTTTTTCAAGACAGGTTATAGTCCTGGAGTTACACGTGCTTTTGAGCTGCCTGGAGTGGATGTTGGGAACCGAACCCAGGTTCTCTGAAAGTTGTAAGATCAAGCTGGAGTAAGGCTCAGAGGTTAAGTACACTGACTGCTCTTCCAGAGTTGAGTTCCCAGCAACCACATAATGGCTTTCAGTTGTCTGTAATTCTAGTTCCTGGGAATAAATTGCCCTCTCTGGTCTCCGAAGGCGCCAGGCATATATAATGCAATACACACGTGCAGCTAAACATTCTTACATATGAAAACAAATCTTAAGAAAAAA
This sequence comes from Mastomys natalensis, assembly GCA_021653895.1. Classification (NCBI taxonomy): domain Eukaryota; kingdom Metazoa; phylum Chordata; class Mammalia; order Rodentia; family Muridae; genus Mastomys; species Mastomys natalensis. The sequence continues at coordinate 101,746 of JAJTUV010000641.1, forward strand.
AAAAAAGAAGTACAGGTGCTAGCTAGAAGAGGTGGACACTTGTAATCCCAGCACTGAGACTAAAGCAGGAAGGAAGATCATGAATTCAAGGGCTATATAGTGTGTCAGGGGTGTAGCTTGATGGTAGAACATTTGCATAGGATGCCCAGGGTCCTGGGTTTGGACCCCAGAATCACACACACCAACGATGGAATCCTAATCAAGCCTGGTTGTTTAGCTTAATGTTATTAACCTCTTATTGCCTTGGGTATTGTTATATAGATGCAACTTAGGGACTTGGAACTTAGGGAGGCACTGTACCACTGAGCCACATACCCAGCCCACTAGTGAATTTTTCTTAAGCTCTAGAACTGTCCTCACAGAGTAGCCAAGGCTATATTCTCCACAAATCTTTGCTCGGTGACCTTAATATTACGTGTCACACAATTCAGAAGCTTTGCTGTATACTGTGTCTTTGGAGATAGGTCATGGTTTCCCTTTCACTGGCCCTCAATGATGTGGGGTTGTTTTTTTGTTTGTTTGTTTGTTTGTTTTGTTTTTGAGGACTTGTAGTTCATTAGAGTTGACTGGGAAAGGCTGGGCTGAGTAGCATGGCCCTTCCTGCATGGCTCTTGTCTCCCTCCTCCATGAAGTTAAAGGGAATCCTCAGAAAAGTAGAGACGTAGAGGAGTTTTTAAAGCAAAGTGACTTCTTGGATGCTAAATGCCTCAGCTCCAGTCTCTCCCTAAGAGGAACTTGTCATGGGCTTGGATGTAAGCATTGACAGATACCATGTAGTATGGTCAATTAAGTCAATAATCCCCAGTACTACATCCCGAGCGGTTTGGTTCCTAGACCCAGGTTAGGGCAGTGAAGGATTGAAGAAAAGACAAGCACATACAAAAGGAAGCTGGAATCAGGTGGGGTTCTCTGATACCTCCACCCAGAACCTCAACGATGTTTGATCTGCAAATGGTAACTTTGTATTAGTGATGAACAGATCGTTGATTTTTGCTTTACATCAGTATTTAGAAAATCTAAGTATTTGTTCAGTGTTTTAGACAGAAATATAAAAATATGTGCCAAAATGCTTGGGTTTTTTTTTTTTTTTTCATTTTTGGTTTTTCAAGACAGGTATAGCCCTGGCTGTCCTGGAACCTCTCTGTAGACCAGGCTGGCCTCAAACTCAGAAATCTGCCTGCCTCTGCCTCCCAAGTGCTGGGATAAAAGGCGTGCGCCACCACTGCCCGGCCCAGTATATTCATTTCTAAAGGCTATGTTACCATCACTGCCCAGCTTTATTTTGTCAATGTTTACACAAAAAAAACCCTAGGAAATTATTATGAACCTTTAATACACACAAACTTTCAATAATTAACATCTATTTTTTTCTACACCTTAACATCTATTTTTATCCTGCCATTTTTACTTTTTTAAATTTAATTTTAATGTTGAGTAGAGAGATGGTTCCATGGTTGAGTGCTTACTGCTCTTGTGGAGGACCAGGTTGCTTCCTCTTCTGACCTCCTCTAGTACCTGGTATGTGTGTGTGTGTGTGTGTGTGTCTATATATATAGCACACCACATATCACTCACATATAAAATAACATTTGTTAAGAATGCAGGTGCCCAAAATGTTTTGTCTGTGGTGCCACATGCCTTTAATTGTAACCAAGGCAGAGGCAGGCAGATCCCTCTGAGTTTGTGGCCAGCCTTGTCTACATACTGAATTTTAGGCCAGGCAGAGCTATATGATACAACCTCAAAGAAACAAAACAACCCACCCACAAAAATGGAGAAGCATCTGGACATGAGGGTGCACACCCGAACTCCCAGATAATCCAAGCACTTGGGAGGCAAAAGTAAAAGGATCAGTTCAAAGTCATGTCTGCTATACACCAAGTATGAGGCAAGCCTAGGCTACCAGAGACCCCGTCTCTGAACAAAACCAAACAACAACTAAAGTAGGGGCCTAGGCTGAGATGAAAGAATGTAGGTGCTAGAGATAAAAGTTAGTACAGCACTTGCCTGACACCTGGAAGGCCTTAGGTTTATCAATATTGACAAATAAATTACAAAATATTCAAAATTTACAGAAAGTAATGCAATAGATACCTAAGTTGCAGTATTAGTAAGATATTCGCATACACGTTGTAATTTTTCAGTGCTCCAAATTAAACTAAGGGCCTTAGCCCAGTCTTCTACTACTAATCTATAACCCCAGTTTAACTCCCTACTTACCCTTCCCACTATTTTATATTTTTCTTTCTTTTTCTCTTAAACACTTATTTTACGTGTATGAGCGTTTGTGGGCATGCATATTTGGTGCAGGAGGAGGTCTGAAGAGGGTTTTGGGTCCCCTGAAATTGAGTCGCATTAGGTTGCGCATGGATGCTGCAAACCGAACCCTGACCCACTGGAAGAGCAGCCAGCGTTCTTAACTGCAGACTGGCCTCCATGTCGCCATACAGCCAGAGACCTTGAAATGCTGTTCTCCAGGTCTCCACTTCCGGAGCACTGGGGTGACAGACACATGTGACAGCAGGGACTCGGAGCTAACCGAGGCCCAGGTCAAGCCCAGGGCGGGGGCGGAGCTCAGCGAGCAGCTGGGCAGGGCGGACGGTAGTGGGCGGGGCCTGGAGATCCGCGTCCCGCAGGCGCACTGGCTGTGCTTCCAGGCTTTGGGTGTCGTCATGGTGGGGCCCTGGGTGTATCTGGCGGCGGCGGTTTTGCTCATCGGCCTGATCTTCTTCCTGACTCGTAGCCGGGGTCGTGCGGCAGCAGGTAGGAGGTGCCGCCGTCCCAGGGCCGAGGAATCCGTTTTTCAGAGTTCCTGGGCTTTGGTAGGCCGTCGCGTCGTGACTCGTGCGCATGCACTGACGTGTTTTCCTGGCTTACGGAGAAGCTCGTAGCTGGCCGGCGACAGCTTTGCGCACGCGTCTAGGGACACATTCGGAATTAGTGCTGAGCCCAGTGCTGGGCACGCAACCTAGGTACCAAGCCTGCCTTTCTACTGTGCACCAATAGGAGAGACTGCCCGTTTTCTAACCCTGCCTGCCCAGTGTGTTCTGCTTACCAGGGAGCCTCAGGAAACTCTTTAAGGCATCTCCCGCCAAAGAGGGAACCCAGTGCTACTTTGCCTCTCCTCCACCAGGATTAGAAGGCCAGGCACAGATAACCTGACAGTCTCCCTTACTAACACTTCATGTATGCGTAGGAGTTTCTGTACATCTCTCTGATCCCGAGCCATAAGCTACTTTAGAGCACCTCTGTGTCCCAGGGGCAAAAGAGACAGAAGCTGAGGTAAAGCTGATTGCCAACAAGACTTCCATGGAGGGAGAATTCAGCCCCGACTGTAACATGTAGTATCTGGTTGGCATACCCTATAAAATCACAGCATAGAATTAAGCAAGAAGTAAACGTAATCTCGCAGTGGGCATCTGAGTGAGATCTGTAAACCTCAGCGTGAGCGTATCCTCATAGGTCGCCTGAAAGTGGGTTGAGTTCAAGAAGATGAAGGTATTAAAGGAGGTAGGAAGTGAGAAATGAGCATCAGACCAAGGTGTGAGTAAAAAAACAATGCCTTGACAAGCCTAAGTGGGGACGTTGTGCTGTGGGCAGCAGTCGTCTGTAGGAAGTTGAGCAGGGGACATGAGACTCCCAAGAAGCTGTTCCTCCACTATCTGGAGGATGGGCCGCTTGACAGTGCTATGGTTCCTCCTTCTCCAAAGCTGACGGAGAACCACTGCACAATGAGGAAGAGAGGGCAGGAGCAGGCCAGGTAGCCCGGTCACGGCCCCAGGAGTCCGAAGAGCAGAGACTGGAAGCAGGCCCCGGCGTCGGAGGGACTTGGGCAGCCGTCTACAGGCCCAGCGTCGAGCCCAGCGAGTGGCCTGGGAAGAAGTGGAGGAGAACGAGGGTGAAACTGTTGTTCCAGGTGAGAGGGCTGAGCCTGGGGGAGGGGGCTGTGTTAGAGGGGTTAAGAAGTCCCCCAGGCTAGATATGTGCAAGGAGCGTGAAGCCAGGGGAAGGCTGGAGTCTTGGGCCTGGGCTTTGGTCCTCGAATCAGCATTTCTTAACCCAATCCCTATTCTATTGGGTGCCTCTTCTTTTATCTTGGTTTAGTGGGATCAGTTGCAACCCCAGAAGAAGTGCTTAGAAATAGAGACATTTGGTTCTATAAGTAAGGTAAGTTGACATGTACCTCCACATACCAGATATGAGGAGACTTACAAAAGTCCTTATGATTGTGGGAAAGAATGTGTCTTCTCTAGTACTTGAAACCTGGCTTCAGTATGAAGAAGAGAATTTAGGGGAAAATTGGCTTTTGCTTTGAGCCCTTGGGATTATTAGCCCCTTTGGCTTAAAAAGAGTCCTCTAGTGGATGTGTGCGCATGGTTATAATTCCTGCACTCAGAAGACGGAAGCAGGAGCATGGGAAGTTTCAGGCCAGCCTGGCTTATATAGCTGTTTCACAAGCAGCACCCACAACAAAGGCCCTCTCTTCACCCTCCATCCTGTCTCAGATTTGGGTCATGTACTCTGAGGCTCAGGCATCAGCTTAGCAACTATTTTCAGCTGGCCCTGAGGTTAAGGTTATTTTTTCTGTCTGGCTCTGTTAAGATAAAGGAAGAGTCCTGGTTGAAGGAGTCCAAGACACTCATCAGTTCCTGACTAGAACATACAAGGATGTTGGATTTATGGCAGGAATAACTTTACCCACAAGGCTATCCTTCCCTGGAGGTTTGGCACAGAGACAGAAATTAGGGACTTCTGCAGGTACAGACACCTGTGAGCCTCAAATATTCAGGTGTTGCCGTCCTCTTACAGCTGTGCAGTATCTTAAAGTCTCATTTGTCCTCTTGGCCTTTGACTTCTCACCCCCCAATTACATAATGTGTATGTTCTCACACCGGTATGTGTATGCACATTTATGTAGATGCTTCTGGAAAGCAAGGGTAGGTAAAAACCACCCCTTATGCACTCCCCTACCCCTTGATGAAGGTGACAAGGAGTCATATAAGACTTAAAATTGTCTTCATCTGACTATATCCAGCCCAGGAGGAAGAAGGCATTGAGAAGCCAGCAGAAGTTCACCCAACAGGGAAAATTGGAGCCAAGAAGCTACGAAAGCTAGAAGAAAAACAGGCTCGAAAGGCTCAGCGTGAGGCAAGCAAGAGGCTGGGACATAGCTCCAGGGGATGGGAAAAGACCCAATCTCTAGTTCCCATAACAGTCTGCCCTTGGGGTTTCTTTTATGCTGAGCTGGTGTTTGCTATCTCCTGGCTTTGTGTCCTGCAGTCTTAGCCCATGTCCTGGCCCAGGCAATGGCTTTCTTTGGTATTTCTTGGGCAAACTAGCTAGAGGAAGAGGAAATGTGCTATAGAAACCTTTCTCCAGGCGAGGAGGCTGAACGTGAAGAACGGAGACGCCTAGAGTCCCAGCGTGAGGCTGAATGGAAGAAGGAAGAGGAGCGGCTTCGCCTGAAGGAAGAACAAAAGGTAAAATTGACCCTGTTGTCCGGCCCATTATTACCTAGCTTTGCTCCCAAACACCTCCATGCTACAAGATAGGCCAGGTACAAGTACAAGATGGTACTGGGTGTTGTGGTGACCCTACCTATAATCCCAGCACTTGAGAACTGAGGCAGGAGGACAGTCTGGACTATCTAACTCCTATCTCTGAAACAAAGGATGGGTCATGGACCCAGCACAAGGGCCTGCCTCAAAGCATCACCTGCAGAAGCAACATGGCTTTGAACTGAGGATTTCTTCCCCCCTCCCCCAATTTTATGTGTATGGGGGTAAAAAAGGAACTGGGTATGACGTACATACTTTTAATCCCAGCACTTCGGGAGTCAGAGACAGGCCAATCTCTGAGTTCTAGGACAGCCAAAGTTATGTAAAGAGATCCTGTCTCCAAACAGCAAAACAAACCCTTTTTATGTGTATGGGTGTTTTGCTTGCATTTATGTCTGTGCACTGTGTATGTGCCTGGCACCTGTAGAGTCTAGAAGAGGGCATCAGAACTGGAATTACAAATAGCTGTGAGCCACCATGTAGGTTCTGGATTGGAACCCAGGTCCTCTGGAAGAGTGACCAATGCTCTTAAGTGCTGAGCTCCTTCCAGCCCAGAGCTAGGGATTCTTGTGAGCATGAGCTATGGATACCTAGACATTTGAGGACTAGTGAACGAGGTCAGAGTATCCAGAACTGAGAGAGCAATGAGGAGCAGAGTAGAAAGTACGGCAGTTCTAGGTCCTTAGAACTCTGAGATTGTCAACAATCTTAGGAGACAGTGAATAGTGAAGCCATTGGGGCCTGGCATAGGACTGGTGCTGGAGAACTGGAGCCACCATTGAAAGATGGTTAATAGCCGGGCAGTGGTGGCGCTTGCCTTTAATCCCAGCACTTGGGAGGCAGAGGCAGGCAGATTTCTGAGTTTGAGGCCAGCCTGGTCTACAGAGTGAGTTCCAGGACAGCCAGGGCTACACAGAGAAACCCTGTCTCGAAAAGCCAAAAAAAAAAAAAAAAAAAAAAAAAATCAGAAAGATGGTTAATGAATTCTTACTTGCCAGATTATTCTAGAACCAGGTTTCTAAGAAAGGGGAAAGTGCAAACATATAGGGTGCATAAAACAGGAGGGCTTCTGGTTGGCTTGTCCCAGAACTCTGTATGTCTGGAGGAAGCCTGGCCATGGACATTGAGAAGGGCAGTGAGCACTTGGGAGGCAGAGGCAGGTGGATCTCTGATCTCTGAGTTCGAGGCCAGCCTGGTCTACAGAGTGAGTTCCAGGACAGCCCGGGCTACACAGAGAAACCCTGTCTCGAAAAACCAAAAAAAAAAAAAAAAAAAAAAGAGAAGGGCAGTGAGAGGCATGAACAGAGAACGCTCTTCACCTTGAATAGTGGTCAGTGTCCTGGTTTTCTCCTTGTTTTAGGTTTTTCACATATTGGTACATTTCTCTACAAGAATAATAGCAATCCTTAAATTAAGTGGCACATTTAATTCAGATTCCTTCCTTCCTTCCTTCCTTCCTTCCTTCCTTCCTTCCTTCCTTCCTTCCTTTTTTCTATCCTTTCTTCCATCCTTCCTTCTTTCTCTCCTTCCTTCTTTTCATTTTTTTTTTTTTTTAAAGGCAGCAGACTGGCCTGAACTTGCTGTAGTCAGTGATGTCCATTCCTCCTGGTTCTTCTTCCCAAGTCCTGAGAGTAGAGGTGTGCACCACTATGCCTGATTTAGATAGGAACTGAACCCAGAGCTTTGTGGACGAAAATCCTACCAACTGAGCTACATCCCCACTGGACCTAGTATATTTTTTATTTAATTTTATTTTATGTATATGGATGCTTTACCTGCAAATATGCTCAGAATCCAGAAGAGGGCATCAGATCCCCTTCAACTGCAGTCAGAGACGGTTGTGAGCCCCTAAGTTGGTGCCTGGAATTGAACCCAGGTCCTCTGGAAGAGTAGTCAGGACTTCTAACCATCTCTCCAGCCCAGGTATTTTGTTTTGCAGGATCATATCTAACATACTGTGTTTTGGTTACTTGTCATGTCTTCTTAGGCCTCTGTGGGTTTGATTGTCAGGTTTTCCTTGTTTATCATTTTACTAGCTTTGAAGGAGATTGGAAAACTAGTTTGTAAACTGTAACTTGATTTGGATTGGCTAGTTTTTATTTTTGTTTTATTTTATTTGTCTTTTAGATTAAAAAAAATAGGGGCCATTATGAGGGTGCTGAGACTCAAAACTGGGTCCTCTGCAAGAACAGCCAGTGCTCTTACTGCTGAGCCATCTCTCCAGCCCTGATCTATCTGTCTGTCTTTCTTCCTTTCTTTCTTTGTTTATTTTTTGTTTGTTTGTTTTGTTTCAGATGGGTTTCTTTGTATAGCCTTGGCTGTCCTGTAACTTGCTCTATAGACCAAGCTAGTCTCCAACTCAAGAGATCAAACTCAAGAGATCCTTCTGCCTCTGCTTCCCGAGTGTGGGGACTAAAGGACCACCACACCCTGTTCTGATTTTTATTTTGAATTAATTAATTTGGTTTTTAAGACTGGGTCTTATTATGTAGAAATAGGCCTAAAATTCTCTGTACCCAGGCTGGCCTTGAACTTGTGCTTTGCTTACTCTGAGTTTGGAGTCCTGGTATGACTTTATCTGGAGTCATGCTAGGGTTTGCTTTTTGTTGTTGTTTCCTTTGTTCAGTTTTCTTTACCCCCAGAACTGAATATTGAACATAGAGCCCGTTGAGTTCCAGGGAAGTGCTCTACTATTGAATTATTACTGTATGCTTTTACTGTTTTCCCCACCTCCTCATACTTGTGTGGAAATAAGTCACTGTTCTGCCACAGTTAAGAAGTGGAGAACCGGAGCCGGACGGTGGTGGCGCACGCCTTTAGTCCCAGCACTTGGGAGTCAGAGGCAGGTGGATTTCTGAGTTCCAGGCCAGCCTGGTCTACAGAGTGAGTTCCAGGACAGCCAGGGCTACACAGAGAAATCCTGTCTCGAAAAACCAAAAAAAAAAAAACAAACAAACAAAAAAGAAGTGGAGAGGTGGGTCAGTGTGAGGGCTCACTGCTCTGTCAGAGGACCGGAGTTTGGACCCCAGCACCCTTACCAAGTGGCACACAGACACTGGCAACCCCAGCTCGAGATCTGGTGCCCACATTGGTCCTCCATGGGGATAGGGAGGTGAGCAGAGAGACTGGTTGAGCAAAAGACAGTGTCCTTCTGACCTGTCCTTGATCTGGGCTGCGACCGGAAGGACCACCTTCCCGCATCAAGCAAGGCAGTCAGAAGAGTTCTTCAGTGAGACTCTCTACTCAGCTGATTCAGAAGCCAGACAACAGTGGGCTGGCTGTATGCATGGCTGGTAGGAAACAGTGGGCTGACTATGTGCCAGCTGGTAGGGAGTAGAGTCAACTGCTTGTTCAGACCTGGACATGACCAGGAAGAAGTTGTGGCAAGGTTTTCAAGATTTTTTCCTAAGTTAATCTCCTGAGCAAGGGGACAGGGGAAGGGTCTGGGCAGCATGGCCGGGTGATGACAGGGCTGGTGAGGAGAGCCTCCGCCTGTTCTTTAGCTTGAGACCAAAGGGTGAAAGTCTTGAAGAAGCGCTATCTCTGGACTGAATGAGCCTGTGTCCTGCAGACACAAGAAGAGATGTGAGTGGGCAGTTGCCCAGATACCTGCCTCTTCTCTCTCTCTGTCCACAGGAAGAGGAGGAGAGAAAGGCTCGGGAGGAGCAAGCCCGGCGGGAGCACGAGGAGTACTTGAAACTGAAGGAGGCCTTCGTGGTAGAAGAAGAAGGTGTTAGCGAAACCATGACTGAGGAGCAGGTGGGCCTGTCACTCCTGGGGAATCTGTGCCACGAGGGTAGTGTGTATTAGGTCTGAGGCCACCCACACCACCTTAAACATTTGGGGCTGTGAACTGAGAAATGCGTCCATTGGGTGCCAGTAAGTGTAGGCCTTGTGACGGTAGCCTTGGTCTCAGCAGAGACCCTTGTCCTGTCATCCCTTAGTCTGGAGGTTCTGCCTCTCATGAAAGCAGGTGGTGGGGTGGGAACCCAAGACAGGCTTCAGCCAGGCAGCATGCAAGTGAGCAGACCTTCAGCCAGGGTGGTGCTCACTGCTTTCTCTGCCCTTTAGTCTCACAGCTTCCTGACAGAATTCATCAATTACATTAAGGTAAGAGGCTCAGAGAATTCTGGTGTTTCCTGCCATGTGAGTATACGTGTGTCTATGTATATTTTGTATATGTTCTCAGCACCAAGGAGGGGAGTCTCATTCAGTCTTGGTGAGCATGGGCATGGAATCCAGAAGGGTTGGCTACTGGTTCTTGTCCAGCAAGGTCCCTATTCTTTAGACCTAGAAGGTGGAGAAGGACAGAGGTTTGTGTGGGAGGCTCAAGCCTCCAGTGGCTTCCTAATACTTGATTGACAGTCCCTCTGCTCTTCAGACCCCACGCTCAATGAGTCATCGTGTTTTGAAGTCAATTCACATGTGTTTTCTGTCAGCTGTGTCATGCTGAGGTTCCACTGAATTGGAACAAATGTCCCGTGCTCTGTGGTCCTGACTGAGAGCTTAGGCCTTTTCAAAGAAGTAGGATGGTGTTTCCACTGTACCCCTGAGCAGTCAGCACTGTCCCTCTTTCCACAGCCACTCCATAGGCTGCCCTGATGCTGCTCTGGGTTGCATAAGCACATCCTGATCCGCTTTGCTGCTAAGCAACTTGTCTCCCACAAAGGATGCGAGAAGGGGAGAGGTTTTCAAGTGTGGCTCAGAGGTGCAGAGGCAGCTGAGGGAAGGAGTGCAGAGGGAGCGGGGGCGATACTGGGGGTGGTATCAGGGGCTGCCAAGAAGCTGGGGCTTGCATAATCCTCCCCCACCTCTCCTAAAAGAGAGCAGGGCTTAGATATCTCTCAGCAGCAGTGAGGGGCTGGGCTCATGTCTGGGGCCCAGAATCCCTAAGAAGGAGAAGCCATAGCATCTTCCAGAGGGTCCTTTTCCCTCAGGTTGTGAGCATTCCCCTTTGATGAAGCCCACACTCCACCCTGGCACTCCACCCTGAGCAGAAATTTTCACACTGTCCTGTTGAGAACTCGCTGTCCCTACCTGTGCAGTGGGAAGCAGCATGGGTCTAAACTACTTCCTTCACGAGGCCTCCCAGGTGGATTTAGGGGTCAGCTTCAGTGTTGCCCTCATTTCTGCAGGGGCCAGAAGAAAGTTACCAGGTAGTTCTGGCTCTTGCTTTTGGTGGCTCCCTGGAGATTCTATTCTTGGTGTTCTCCAAACTCTTGGAGCTACCATCTTGGAGGAAGGAAGAGGACTTCTGAAGTTCACTCTATCTACCTTCCTCACCCCAAGGGATCTGACCCTTTAGACAGAATTTCAGAACTGGAGGAAGGTGTCTGCACACAGCTCACTTCATGTGAGCAGTAAGGATGCCTGTTCCACTTTCTGTCATGGCTAGCAATGTCTGTTTGTGCAAATACACTTTGACTCTAATAGTGCCTCGGGCTGGCTCCTCAGGAACCAGGCAGCACGGGAGGTGACTCTGGTCCTGCTCTGAGAGGGACTGCTGAGAGCCTAGCGCCTGGTTTGTTTTCTAGGTAGAAGCTGCTGGCCAGATCATTTTGCGCTTGCCTGCTCCCTGGCCCAACTGCCTCTTGATTGTATTCTTCCCAACCCTCCTACCCCTACCCTTGTGCATACGGTTTGGCATTCCAACAAGTCACATGCCATATGTAGCTGAGGAGGTGTCACCATGTCATTACTCCCCCAGCTCATTTGCTGTGGAAGATTCACAGAAATGCAAAGGACCGCCTTCTCTCAAATCATCTGCTATATGTGGCAAAGGTGGGGGCAGATGCATGCGTGGACCCAGCTGTGACTCCTTGACTGAGCTGCAAGAAGCTCGTTTCTACTGAGGGTGCAAGAGCAGCCATGAGACATGGCCCAGGACCACATAGAGAGAGCACTTTTCACTGTTCATGGAGTTACTTTGTGTGTGTGTTTGTAGATATGTGGGCATTCCTGTGAACCAGTGTGTATAAGGAGATACCCACATGTTTTGGGGGCCTTGGGTTTTCTTGCAATGCGGAGAGTGATATACTTTGTTTCACTGGCCTGGCACTCATGCAGGCCGCACGAGCTGGCCAGTGAGCCACAGTAAACTACTTGTCTGCCTTTCCAGCAGTGAGGAGCCAAGTGCACGATGCCACCACACCCAGCTGCTTGCTTGCTTGCTTGCTGTTTTTGAGACAGGGTCTCACTCTGTAGACCAGCCTAGTCTTGAGCTCTCAACGATCCACCTTCCTCTGCCTCCTGCGTGTGTGCACTGCCACTTCCAGCCACACTCAGCTTCTTTAGTGAGTTCTAGGGATTAGACTCAAGTCCTCGGAAGCACACGGGCCGTCTTGCCAGCCCTAGTGATAGTTATTTGCCCATTGCAAGTGAGAGAGTGTGAAGAGGCTGTGAGAGAAGTGTGCACCTCTCAGGACTGTGGAGGTCTAGACTGAAGGGTGAGAAGCAAACACGAGAGAGGAACGAGTCTCTGTGGGCCTTGTGAAAGACCCCAGGCTATTATCATCTGGTCTGTGTCTGTTTCACCAGATAGGCTTTTAGCTCAGCGGTAGGAACTGGTTCTTGTTTACCATTTCTGCAACCTTTTTTCCTTTAAATGTGTGTGAATGTACAGTCTTGAACTCCTGACTTTCCTGCCTCTACTTGTCAAATACTGAGGTTACAGATATGCACCACAACACTTGGCTTAGGTAACCATTTTCTTTTTTAAAAGCTTAAAAACAAAAGACCAACTTTTGGGCTGGCAAGATGGCTCAGCAGGTACAGGTGCTTGCTGTCAAACCTTAAGATCTGAGATTCACCGGTGGTTGGGCACCCTTTAATCCCACACTTGGGAGCAGAGCAGGCGGATTTCTGGATCGAGGCAGCCTGTCTACAGAGTGAGTTCCAGCAGCCAGACTATACAGAGAAACCCTGTCTCAAAAAAAACACCAAAAAAAAAAAAAAAAGATCTGAGATTACATGGTGATTGGTTTCTTGACCTCTCTACATGTGTGTTGTTGGAATACACACACACACACACACCACACAGTATCACCACACACAAATTATTAATTATTTAGAAAATGTTAGTTTAAAGATATGGTGTATGTGTGTGTGCATGAATGTAGAAGCCAGAAGCGCTCTGCAATGGTTTCTTAGGTGTCATCCACCTTTTTTTTTAAGATAGGGCATCTCACTGGCATGGAGCTGGCCAAGTGGTCTCAGCCTCTCTCCCTCCTCTTCCTTTTATCTGTAGCAGTCCAAGGTTGTGCTTTTGGAAGATCTGGCTTTCCAGATGGGCCTAAGGACTCAGGTAAGCCCTAGTATATGGAATATAGCTACAGGGTCTGTGGCCAGTAGGGGGTAGGGAGCTGGCCTGAAGATGGTAAGTCACGATGCCCTTTAGACTGTCCCCAACCAAGAGTGAACAGAGTGTAGAGTTTTCTTTGCACTCCAGGAATTCTGCATTTCTATAGAGATGAAAAGAACAGGAAAGGAAAAGAAAAGTCAAGTGCCATACTTTAGCCTGCCCTGTGACCAGTGCAGCCCAAATCTAGTTACTTCTTGCAAAAGGTTGTTTTGCAATGAGACATCTCCACTATACCTCTTCCAGCTGGAAGAAAACTGGAAGAAAAGGAGGTTTGGCAGATCCGATGATTAGAACCCCTTCAGTCAAGACTCCCTCTTAGGGGGAGCACAGTCACGGCAGGAGCCGCATGCTAAGGGGAGGAGGAGTGATGGTCTGTGAGTGTGAGAACCACAAAAACAAGCTCTGAGACTTGGTTTCCTTACAGGACGCCATAAACCGTATCCAGGACCTGCTGACGGAGGGGACTCTAACAGGTGAGAATGAGAGCCAAGCCTACAAACAGGCCCTGGTCTGTGGGGCTGAGTGAGCACAGAGGCCTGCAGACTTTTCCAAAGGCAGCCTGGCCTCTCCAGGATGGGAGGGATATGCAGTGAAGGACACGGGGGAATTGGACTTGTCACAAGGAAGACATAGAAGCCTCTGCCTAGTCCTTTGGAGTGAGGAATGGGAAGAAAGGATTTGTATGACTCACCCACATGGACTTCGATGTATCCAGGAAGGGCCAGGCTGACAGGAGAATTGAAAGGCTGTAAATCAGTTATAAAGGAATGGATGGGCATTTTCAGGTTAGGTAGGGAAAGCCTGGGAGGACTCAGTCCTACTGTGTGCATGTCCCCACAGGTGTGATTGACGACCGGGGCAAGTTCATCTACATAACCCCAGAGGAACTGGCTGCCGTGGCCAATTTCATCCGACAGCGGGGCCGAGTGTCCATCACTGAGCTTGCCCAGGCCAGCAACTCCCTCATCTCCTGGGGCCAGGATCTCCCTGCCCAGGCTTCAGTCTGACTCCACACTTCCTTGACTGTATCATGTGGCCTAACATGTGTTTTCATCCGTCCCTGCCATCTTGGGGCAGGGATGGAATATGACCAGAAAGTTGTAGATTAAAGGCCTGTGAATAGTACTGAGCTTCTTGTGTGTAGAAGGCCTGACCTGGGGTCTCAAATAAAATCTAGACCTCAGGTTTATCTTAAAGGTGCCAGAAGCCCATTCCTATTCTCACAAGAAACGTTTTAACACATTTATTGTATTTGTTTGTGCCCTGTAAGCCCCGCTCCCTAGATGAGCCCCTCTTAGGCAGAGGAAAGTGCATATAGGGGAGTCTCTCAGGCCATATCTTCTCCAGTTGGTGAAAGAAATCTCACCATCTTATTTACAGACCCAGGGGCTTTTAAGTAAGCTAAGAATTCTGGGGAGAAGAGTTCATGAGAAATGCCAAGGATAGAGACCAGGAGACATAGGTTTGTCTGAAAGAAAGGTCTCTGGAAGAAAGACTGGCCAGCTGCTTATGAGACAGGGAGAGGAGGAGGACTCAGTTGTGCTGGATATAACAGTCCTGACAGCACATCACATGAACTCAGCCCTGAATCCTAGACAAGAAAAAGTTCTAGCTGGTGTGGGTGATTCTACCCACTGCAAGATATGAGGAACATATGCTCAGAAGTGGGTGTGGGACGGAAGATGTGTGACTCTTGTAGGGTCATTTGCTCTGGTTCCTGTGGGCTGAGCATGCAGCGGGCAGCGTACTGTGCTGAGGATGAGACACATTTTTGAATTATTTGATGTGTGTGGGGTTTTGGCCTGTGCAGATTTGTGTGCACCATGTGCATGCCTCCAGAGTCCAGAAGAGGGCATGAGATCCCTGGTACAGGAGTTACAGAGGATTCTGAGCTGCCAGGTGGTTGCCTGGTGGGTGCTCTGGAAGAGCAGCCAGCTGGGGCTCCTAACCTGAGCCATGTCTCTAGTTCCTTAGGGTGTGTATGTGTGTGTTTGAAACAAAATCTCACTAGCTGCCTTGCCTGAGCCATGTCTCTAGCCCCTTGTTTGTTACTTTGGGGTGTGGTGTGTGTGTTGAGGCAATATCTCACTAGCTGGCTTGGAGCTCACTGTATAGACTAAGCTGGTCTTGAACTCAGAGATCTAATTCCAAAGTGCTAGAATTAAAGGCATGCACCACCATGTACAGTCTCCTTTGTTTGTTTTATGAGACAGTAGGTACTTGTAGTCAGTAAATAAAGAAAACGAAGGGGCTGCATGCATTGTTGGTAAGGCTGTTTATAACCTAGTCTTTGTAAAAGGAAGATATGTAGATGACCACAGTAAGAGACAGTAGGAGAGGCATAGTTGACAGTAG
Organism: Mastomys natalensis; assembly: GCA_021653895.1. Taxonomy (NCBI): domain Eukaryota; kingdom Metazoa; phylum Chordata; class Mammalia; order Rodentia; family Muridae; genus Mastomys; species Mastomys natalensis. The sequence continues at coordinate 117,019 of JAJTUV010000641.1, forward strand.
AGTCATCCTATCAGTGGTTACTTAGTTATACATTAGATTCACTTGTGGAGTTCTTAGTACTTTCCTGCTAGACTACACACAAAGCCAGTTAAAGCAGAATCTTGATATCATCAGAGTACATCAACAGGAGATTGCCAACGGCCGCAAGGCTGAAAGCCCATGGACTACACTGTAAAGACTGGGGCAATGGTTCAGCAGGTAAAAGCACTATCCATGCAAGCCTGTTGACCCAGGTCCAATCCCTGGCACCACATACAAAGCTAGGAATGTTACCATGTATCTGTAATTCCAGGACTCCTGCAGTGAGATGGTAGCAGAGGCCTCAAATTTAGGATGCTCAAGACTCAGCCTCCCAAGTGCTGGGATTATAAGTATGTACGCCATGCTCCTGCCCCCCAGCCTTTAATGATTGTCGATGTCCTCAAGGCCTATAACCTGTGTGTGTGTGTGTGTGTGTGTACCACATACATGTAATGCCCATAGAAACCAGAAAAGAGCAATAAATCCCCTGGACCTAGAGTTCCAAAAAGTTTGAGATGCCATTTGGATTCTAGGAATCAAACTCAGACTGTCTGGAAGAGCAGCCATGCTTTTACCCACTGAGCCATCTCTCCAGTCCCACTAAAGGCATATAATCTTTTGTGTATTATGTGTTCATTATCTAGTACTTAATCTGTTAATGTAATAAGCATATTAAATGAACAGTTCATTAAATAGTAAGTAGCTAACAGTTCTCTAAACATGTACAAATTGCTTTCACAACTAGTCAGCTAAAACTTGAAGAATAGAAGTATGCTGGTGGCACACACCTTTATTCCCACACTGGGGAGGCAGGGGCAAATGGATCTCTGCGTTTGAGGCCAGCCTGGTCCACACAGTGAGTTCCAGAACAGCCCGGCTAAGCAAGTTACTAATTTTTAAACATTAAATAGTTAAGATTTCTAAGTATTTAATTAAAAATTCTCAGGGCTGTGGATACAGGTCATGTAGAGTCTCATGTTGGATTTCTAGCACCACACACAAAAAGTTAATATTTTAAACACTTGTTTCTGTTTCTAGATAGAGTCTCACGTAACTCAAGCAAATCTATAAGCAGCTGAAGGAAACATTTCACGGCACATTACTTACCACGTTCTGGTGTGTGGTGGTTTTTTGTCTATTGTATTTCAGTGCTGGTCCAATGGTGGCTAGGTTTTCAGCACCCCAGTGGTAGCTTGATCTTACAGTCAATCAACAAATCTAATTTTTATCTATTTTAAACAGGATCTTACTAAGATCCATCCTAAGCTGGCCTTGAACTCTCAAAGTTTCTGTCTTTGCCTTCCAAACACTGGAATCGTTGTACACTACTGTACTGGCTCCATGAACAGATCTTTGACCTGTAGATGTGAAAGTGTAATTCAGTATTAGAGCACTTCAATGTGAGGCTCTGCACTTTATCCCCAACACCTAAAAATAAGGAGAGAGGGAGGGTGTCCTAAAGAGCCTTGTTCCTTTCATATTGAGTACAGCACCAAGAATGGGTACCTAGGTAAGCCTTATGTACTGTACATAAGTGGTGCGACTGTGTGTGTGTTTGGTTGTGTTTGTTCATTTTGGTGATGGATATCAAACTTGATGCTTTCGATATACTAAACAGGTACTCTGCCAATATGACCAAATGCATGTACTCAGCCTCCTGGGTGTTAGGATTGGAGGCTTGAGCCACTACATTGGCAATGTCATGTGGTTGGTCAGTCTGTCTGTCTGTCATACTTGAGGCCAGTGATATCCCATGGAGTGTGAGGCAGTTGTGAGTTGCCAGTTATGGGTGCTGGGAACTGAGCTCAGAGCGTCTTCAAGAATAGCAGTGTTCCTAACTACTGAGCCATCTCTCCAGCCCTGTTATTTGTTTGTTTAAAGCTTTATTTTGTGTGTGTGTGTGTGTGTGTGTGTGTGTGTATCATCTGGTTACAGGTATCCATGAAGGGTATCAGATCATAGGAGCTAGATTTATAAGTGATTGTGAGCTACTCAATGTGAGTGCTGGGAACTAAACCTAGGTCCTCCAGAAGAACAGGGAATGCTCTTAACTACTGAGCCATTTCTTCAGCCCTATTTGTTTTTTGAGACAGGGTCTCTTATGTCCTAGGCAGGCTCTGAACTCGCTATATAACTTAGGCCGACCTTGATCCTTCTGTTTCCATGAAAGTGCTGGGATTAGCAGCATGTGCTACAAGTCTAGTTTATGTGGTTCTAGGGATTGAACCCAAAGCCTTGTGTGTGCAGGCAAACACTGTACTGAGATACATCCCAGCCCTTTGGTTTGTTCATTCTGTCTGCCTAGTCTGTGCATCCCTGGAACTCACTATGTAGAGTGTACTGGCTGCCTTAGTCACTTTTGTATTGCTGTGTGAAGAGACACTATGCCCAAGACAACTTGTATAAAGGAAAGCATTTAATTGGGGCTTGCTTACAGTTTCAGAGGTTAGTTTCTTATCATCATGGTAGGGAGCATGGCAACAGGCAGGAAGGCACTGGAGTAGTAATTGAGAGTTCTACATCCTAATGGCAGTCAGCAGGCAGAGACAGACACTAGGCCTGGGTGACATACCTCCTCCAATGAGGTGACACCTAATCACTAATATCAGCTGGAGACTAAGCATACAAATATATGAGCCTGTGGGAGTCGATTTCATTTAAAACACCACAGTAGCCATGAACTTTTGATCTTGCCTGTGCCTCTCAAGTGCTGGCTGCTTTAATGTCCTTCTTCTTCTTTTTTTTTTTTTTTTTTTTTTTTGGTTTTTCAAGACAGGGTTTTTCTGTATAGCCCTAGCTGTCCTGGAACTCACTCTGTAGACCAAGCTGGCCTCGAACTCAGAAATCCACCTGCCTCTGCCTCCCAAGTGCTGGGATTAAAGGTGTGCGCCACCACCCCCAGCCCTTAATGTCCTTGTATTTTGTGCATATTGCCTCATATCAAAATAGGCCAGATTAACAAATACAAATTCCTAAGTGAGATCATATTGCCCATAATCATCAGGAAATTGATTCCCCAACTCAGTTACTGTCCCTACTGGGTGACAACAACTTAGGAGAAGAGACACTGGCATGACAAAGTGAGAGACAGAGGCAGATAATAAAAGTTTCATTAAGTCATCACCAAGTATGTCTATAATAATTATGTAAAACAAATGTTCGAAGAAAACTCTGAGCTGGATTAGTTGTTCTTGCTATTACAAAAACGAGAGCTATTTTTTTTAAAGTCTGCATGCTTCCATGAAACCAGTTGAGTCTCTGTGTGACCCCAGCACATAGGAGCTACACGGTGAGGAGCTCACAGCTCTCCTTGGCTACATAGCAAGCCCTAGCTAGCTCAGGAACTAGACACTTTTCCTTCAACACAAGACAGAAAAACCTCTTCTGCTTCACAAATAGTACAGAGAGTTTACTTTGGGTAGTGACTGATATTTCTTTTTACTTTGTATCTTGCAAAGAAGTTTACAGTGATCAAGTACAGGTAGCTCCTTAGTATTATAACTCAACAATTATTTTATTGTTTTGTTATTTAGAGACAAAGTCTTACTATGTAGCCTTGGTGGGCCTAGAACTCTCTATGTAGGCCAGACTGGCTTTGAGCTCACAGAGAACTGCATGCCTCTGCCAGTGCTTGAGATCAAAGGTGTGCGCCACCACTCCCAAAACAAAAGCAACATTGAATGTCTACTTTGAACTGTCTACTTTGGGCACTGGAGAGATGGCTTAGTGGTTAAGAGAACTGGCTGGTTTTCCAAATAACTCAGGTTCAAATCCCAGCACCCACATGCCATTTGCAACTGTCTGTAATTCTAGCTTAAGGGAATCTGACACCCTCACACAGATATATATGGAGGCAAAACACCAATGTAAAGTATCTTCTTTGGTATGGCATATAGTTAAAAAGTGATAAGAATACAGTCATGAAGCCGGGCGGTGGTGGCGCACGCCTTTAATCCCAGCACTTGGGAGGCAGAGGCAGGCGAATTTCTGAGTTCGAGGCCAGCCTGGTCTACAGAGTGAGTTCCAGGACAACCAGGGCTACACAGAGAAACCCTGTCTCGAAAAAACAAAAACAAAAGAATACAGTCATGAATATAGTTTTACATTTTCTTTACTTTTTGGTTTTCATAGACTGTATATACATGTAATCAGTTATATAACATCATAAAAGACCTCATTTACATGGATCATAACCATTTGAGTTATATTTTTTATATTGGTCAATGTCATCTAAAGATTTTTTATGGGTCATTTCCATAAATATTTAGTCCAATCTCAAAGGGTTTTTCTTTTTTTCTTTTTTCTTTCTTTTTTTTTTTTTTTTTTTGGTTTTTCAAGACAGGGTTTCTCTGTGTAGTCCTGTCAAAGGGTTTTTCTAATTAAGTAAGCACTACTGTTTTTATTGTGGGTTTTTTTGTTTTTTAAAAAAAGGTTTGAGCCGGGCGGTGGTGGCGCACGCCTTTAATCCCAGCATTTGGGAGGCAGAGGCAGGCGAATTTCTGAGTTCGAGGCCAGCCTGGTCTACAGAGTGAGTTCCAGGACAGCCCGGGCTACACAGAGAAACCCTGTCTCGAAAAACCAAAAAAAAAAGGTTTGGTACCTTTAACCCAGCACTTTCAAGGCAGAGGTAGTGGATCTCTGAGTTCAAGCCATCCTGGTCTACAGAGCAATCTCAGGGACATCCAGGGCTACACAAGAAACTATGTCTAAAAAACGTTTTAATACAGGAAAGGTGACTCAATGGATAAAGTACACAGTGGGCACCATATAAATGCCAGGTGCAAAATATGTCTGTAATTGGGGTGTGTGCGAGGAATATGGCCTACATACACAGACTCCTGCACCTCATTGGCTTTAGTGAAAAACCTTGTTTCAAAAACAAGGTGGAGAGTGAGCAAGGTGGAAGACAGTCAGGGGCAGTGCCTGATGTCCTCCAGACCTCCACATGAACCACACCAGCTTTATACAACATCTAAACTACAAGTGAATTAAGTTCATCGTCCACTACAGTTTGGTTCAGAGGCACAGTTCTCCCAGAAAAGCAGCCCCACATTCCTCTTTGAAGCTGAAAGTGTTCTACTTCATTTGGGTTGTGATTTTATTCACCATTCATCAGTGATCATCCTTCTGCATCTGCTTTCCGGTGCTGCCATAACATCTTACCAGAGCCTAGTGCTGGGAAACAACACAGATTTATTTATGTGTACAGTTATTTTGATACAGGTTCTCTTGTATCTCGGGCTGACCTTGAATTCCATCTAAAACTGAGGATGACATCGAATTTGTGATCCTCTTGCTTAACTCACAAGTACAGGTGTGTACCGTCGGCTCAGTTTTATGTCATGATAGAGCTCAAACCCAGGGCTTCACATAAGCACCGAGTTATAGCCACAGCCCAAGGTAGATTTATTATGTTTGGAGGCCATAGAACTCCAGTATAAGTTGTACAGGGTAGGACTGAATTCCCTTCAAGAAATAGTCTACTGGTTATCCACCTACATCTACAAAACCAGTTATGTCAATCTCTCTAGCCAGTTTTTTATAGTTGAGTCAGTTTTCCTTCTGTTTTTCCTCTCTTTTTGTTTGTCAGCTGTGTTTGTTTGTTTATGTAGCCCTGGCTGTCCTAGAACTAGATCTATAGACCAGGCTGGCTTTCAACTCAGAGATCTTCCTTACTCTGACTCTGCCCAGTCACATCAGTGTTCTTCTTTTTTTTAAAAAGGTCTCACTGCATAGCCCTGGCTGGCCTGAAACTTATATGTACAACTCAGAGAAATCCACCTGCCTCTGCCTCCAAAGAGTGCTGGGATAAAGGCCTGTGCTACCATACAGACCCAACCATCAGTCTTTTCTCTTCCCTCTCTCCCTCCCTCCCTCCCTCCCCTCTTCCCTCCTTCCTACTATCCCTCCTTTCCTTCCTTTCTTTATTCTTTCTTTTTTCCAGTCTCTTTTGATATTTGTTTTTAATGGCTTTTCTTTATCCCATTGATTAGACAGGGATTCCCAAGCCTAAGTTACAAGAGCTGCCAAACAGGCTACCTGACACTAGGCAAGTGAGATTGATAGTATGTGTTTCTTAAATGTGACCACAGGTCAATGGAAGAAGATACTACAAGCCAGACAAGGCTGCACTGGAGTTGCAACTGCTCCACTTGGTACAAAGCTTGGGGGATTTATTCACACATTCAAAGTAGGAAGGCAAAAACTGTGCTTAGACCATATAAGCTATGATTTTACCAAAGTCAAGATAGTACATAAGCTGGAGTCTTAATAGAAGCTGTGATAAATTAGAGTTCCTCTCCACCCTTCCTAGGATCTCATTCCCTAGCTCAGGCTAGCTTGAAAGTATGTTACCCAGTGTGATGGTTTGTATATGCTTGGCCTAGAGAGTGGTGCTATTAGGTGTGGCCTTGTTGGAGTAGGTGTGTCACTGTTGGCATGGGCTTTAAGTCCCTCATCCTAGTTGTCTGGAAGCCAGAATTCTCCTAGCTATCTTCGGAACGAGGTGGGACTCTCAGTTCCTCCTGCACCATGCCTGCCTGGATGCTGCCATGCTCCCATCTTGATAATGAACTGAACCTCTGAACCTGTAAGCCAGCCCCAATTAAATGTTGTCCTTATAAGAGTTGCCTTGATCATGGTGTCTGTTCACAGCACTAAAACCCTAATAAAGACACCCAGCTTGGCCTTGAACACACAGTAATCCTACTTCACCTTCAGAAGAGCTAGGATTACAGGTCTGAACTACCATGCCTGGCTTGGGTAATTTATAAAACTAATTTGCTTATTTGGAAATAGTATCACACTATGTAGCCCAGGCTGACCTAGAACTCATTCTATAACCTAGGATACCCTTGAACTTTGGTCTGCCTGTCTCAGCACCAAGAGCACCACTACACCAAATATTAGATACTGGTTTTTCTTTTGTTTTATTAATTGTTTTAGCTACCATTTCTCCTTGTAGCCCTAGCTGATCTGTAGCGCATTATGTATCCCAGGCTGGCATTGTGACAGTCTTCTTGCCTCTCCTACCCCAGTGCCCAGTGCTGGGATTACAGGTGTGTGATACCTTTTGTGGCTTTTGGGGGTTTTTTTTTGTTTTTTGTTTTTTTCTAATGTGGATGAGTGTTTCGCTTGCAGTATGTCTGTGCACTGCATGCACTGCTGGTGCCTTTGGAGGTCAGAAGAGGGTGTTTCATCTGAGACTGAAGTTCTAGATGGTTGTGAGCTGCGTGTAGATGCAGGGACTTGAACCTCTAGAGGAAGGAGTCCTCTGGAAGAGTAGCTGACTGGTTCTCCTAACTACTAAGCCATCTCTCCAGCCCTGGAATAATTTACTTTTTTAGATAGAGTCTTACTACATTGTCCAAACTGACCTCCAGTTTGTAGGTTTAAAGTCTTTGTCCCTCAAGCTCCTGGGACAAGCATGTGCTACCACACATAGCTATAAATGACTTCTTTTTTTTTTTCTTTCTTTCTTTCTTTTGAAACAGGCTTTTATGCTGTAGCCCAGGCTGGCCTCAAATTCTCAGCAAGCTTCGGGCATTAGCCACCTGAGTGCTGGGCTAACCCCATCCTCCTTGACCGTATTACTCTGAAGAGACAAAACCACATTCCCCATGAAATAGGGACAGAGAACTGTAAAGAGAATTATTTAAATTGAAGATAGAGGAGTAATAGAGTGGGCCAACAGGGATGAAATGAGCAGAGTAAATGTCTCTGTGGAGACGCTGAAGATTGAATCTGCGACGGCTAAGAAGTTTCACCCGCTTTCTCAGGCTGCAGAGGCACATTTGACAACAGCCATTGAATCTGACAGTTTTGGTGGGACCCTAAAATCTTCACAAAATGACAGGAATGTATTGTGGCTTTTCTAAGTTGAAAAGACATCTTTTGTTTCTAGAAAATTAACAAATGGTGCTACTAACACATATAGTAACTACATTGAGTCCTGAGGATAAAGAAAAGCTCTAGGCAGATGAGATAGTTCAACAGTAAGACTGAACAGTAAGTTCAGTCCCCCAAATCCATGATGGAAGGAGAAAACTGACTCCACACATCTGCCTTGGCACAATTGCTCTTTTTCAAAAACTCAACAATTTCAAAAGGATGGGACACACTCTTAAAAGCTCGAGGTAAAGTGTCTGCTTTAAACAGATAGGCCCAGCTCTGCCACCATTTCCAGTGAGAAGACAAGGGGATAAAGATGGAAGATGGGAAGACTTCTGTGAACAGAGTCTGTGGAAGCATTTTCACCTAGGTCAGATGCTTAGAACTGTCAGAAACCAGTCATGTGACAGATGGGGCCAAAGGAGGAATAGAAAAATCAGCATAAAGCTGGGGCAGTGGTGGCGCACGCCTTTAATCCCAGCACTTGGGAGGCAGAGGCAGGCTGATTTCTGAGTTCAAGGCCAGCCTGGTCTACAGAGTGAGTTCCAGGACAGCCCAGGCTACACAGAGAAACCGTGTCTCGAAAAACAAAACCAAAAACAAACAAACAAGCAAACAAAAAATCAGCATAAATACTGGCAATAACGAGAATCAGAGTAAACAGAGTCCGCAGAAGCCAAAACCAACCTAAATGGATGTGTGTGGTGCTGGATGGAACTCAGGTTCTCATACAGGCTAGGTTTACACTCTGTCCCTGAACTACACCAACATCACCCAGCACTCTCCCAGGCAAAGACAAGGGATCTCTGATTTCAGGGCCATGGTGAATACATAGTGAATTCCAGGCCAGCCAGCCAGCCAGAGCTACCTAGTGAGACCCAGTTTTTAAAAAAAAACAAACAAAACCCCTCACAATAACTCCTCGAAATATATGCTATTGTGAGCCAATCAAAACTTTATTTTGCCTGGCATGGTAGCACAGACCTCTAACCCCAGCACTTGGGAGGCAGAGGCCTTTAGGTCTCTCTGAGTTTGAGGCAAGCCTGGTCTAGATGGTACATTCCCATACAGCCAGGGCTCTGTAGAGAGACTCTGCCTCAAGGGAAAAAGAAGGAGGAAGAGGAGAAGGAAGAAGAGAAAGAAAAGAAACTGTCTCTTGGAGATTCTTCCCATAGTCCATCCTCCTGTCACTGAAAAGGATAGCAAAACTGGATTCATCTGTTTAAAACAAGTATGACACACTGCCTCTCTGACTTAAAGAAAGGAATTTATCTTGTGATATGGTGGCCACAAACCAGGAGGATCACCACAAGTTCCATGACACTCAGTTCACAGGGTTCTAGAATATATAAATGATTTGTCATTGGCTAATAATGACAAAATAAGTCTTAGTTTATATACTTATTTGGATTGTTTGTTTAGTTGGTTGAGTTTTTTATTTGGTTGTTTTTATGGTGTTTTGGTTTTGATTTTTTTAGACTGTGTTTCTTTGTGTATCCCTGGCTGTCCTGGAACTCTAACTGTAGACCAAGCTGACCTCCATCTCAGAGACCCTGCCTCTCTCTCCCAAGTTCTGGGATTAAAGGCATTTATTTAATACGTTTAAAAGCAATCATTAGAACTGAAAACAGGAATTCATTAAAATCACTAAAGGAAATAAAAACAGTTGTAGAAAAAAAAACAAAAAAAATGTTTAAATCTATAACACAGTCCTATGTCATAGGATGGCTAAACTCATCAGGTATCATAATCAAAACCGCCAGCCTTGGCCTAGCTTGCTTCCTTATATTTATCAGACCTCATAGTTGAAGGCCGAGTGCTTTCTTCGGGAAGTTTTACTGGGCGGCTGGCAGCCCTTGTAGTGTATGCCAGCCACATGCACTTGCCAAGGTTTGATCTGAGTCAAGATGAAGTCTTTACTCAATCTCTTTTTGGGATGGGGATTGTATTGTTAGTTTTTCAGCAGGCACGGGCACAAAGTATAAAATACAAATTTCCTGTAGCGACAAGTTTTAAATTGGTCAATTTATTGGCTTTTGCCTCCAGCGAGATCATAGCTACAGGTGCCTTCATACCCCCGCATCTTCTAGGTTTGAAGGCTCTTCAGGGTTTTTTGTTTTGTTTTCCCCTTGATTTTTTTAAAGTTCTGTGTATGGTTGTTTTGACCATATATTTGTGCAGAACCCATGGAGGCAAGAAGGTGTTGGAGGCCTTGGAACTAGTCATAATGTGGGTACTGCGAATTAAACCAGGTTCTATGGAAGAGCAGCCTGTGCTCTTGATTACTGAGCTATCCGTCCAGCCAAAGATTTGAAAGATTTAGCTGGTGCAGGAGTTGAATCTAGAGTCCAAGCAGGTTTGTCCATAAACCACAGGGCTCATACACCCAGATATGGGGTTCAAAGAGAGTAGGAACTTGCTGGATTTGTTGGAAGGCAGAAATTGGGGACTGACCCCAAGAATTTGGTACAGTGGTTAACAGGGACTGAGGCCGAGTATCTGCCACCCAGCCTGTTGGGCAGGCGGGCTAGCGCTCAGCGACCAAAGGGGTTAAGGCACTGAGTCCCACCCCCGTCCAGGATTGGCGGGTCCCGGGGGCGTGGCCGGAGGGCGGGCCCGCGTTTGCCGCAGCCGCTGGTGGGCGGGCCGGGCGCGGGGCGGGAGGGGCCAAGAGCAGAGCCTGGCCGCGCTGCGCGCCCTGTGGGGCGGGCTTCGGGCTGCGCCAGAGAGCGGGACAGCTAGCGCCGGTGTCTAAGCCTCTGCGCCGGACTCTGAGGCAGTGAGTAAGTGATACAGGCCTGCTGGGGTGCCCCTCCAGGTTCTCCCTCCGGTCACCATGTCCGCTGCATCGCTCGCTGCTTCTGGCCAGTGGGAAGCTGGGGAGGGGGCGCGTCCCGCTGCTAGGGTACCGGGAGCTGGGGGATGAGGCCGATGATGTCATGGACGCTTCAACCGGCGGGGGGGGGGGGTTGGCGGCCGGAGGGGGTGCGGCCCGGATTATGTCACCTCTTCTCTCTGCACCCCGCCCCCCCCCCCGGGGCCACGCGCGTTGGTGGAAAACCGAGGAAGGTATGGGTGGAATTTCTCCAACCGCAGAGACCTCTGTGACACCTTTGCAGAGAATTTGTGGCTGGGGTCTATGTGCTATGGCGACCCTCCCCCCCCCCCCACTCTGACACACACATGCACAGCTGAGGCAGGCTCCTGTGTGAGCGGGTGGGTGGGGGTGTGCTGTCGGTACCTTCTGATGAAGCACTGGCTTCATCAGAGCCAGGATCTAGGGGATGGGCCTCTTCCCCTGCAGGTGCCCACGTTTCCATGGGAAGATGAATCTCCCCTCACACATCCCAACCAAGAAGTTCTGCTCCCTGAATCCCTTCCCTTAATCCTTCCTGGAAGCTTTTCCTTGTTTCTATGTCTGAATTCATTTCCTATTTACATTGCTCATAACCAACATTCCCACAAGCATTGGCCTTGCATTTTCTCGATACCAGGGTCCAGAGACCCCTAAAGACATCTTTTGTGCCCTGGGGTGACACAAGCTTCCAATGGGGAAGCCTCACAGTGAAATCTCCCTGGGGCATCCTGAGCTAAGTGCTCCAAGACCCCGCGGGTATCAAGGATGCTATGCTGAGGAGTATTTGGACTGGTTCCAGAAGAATATAGGCTGGGCAGAGAGCTGAGAAGAGGTCATGTGTAGAGTGAAGAGCCGCTTTCAGGAGAAAATATAGGATGGATATCAAGCAAGGCCTTAGAGACTCTGCTACAAGCTCTACTTGGTTGTGGGTGCTCAAAAGAATACCAGGCATTTTACACACAATCCGTTTCCTTCTTAAAATCGCTGTAAGGTAGGTGTGAGAATCTAGGTGGAACAGTCTGCATGAGGTTCCATAGCTGAGCTGTGATTTACACCTGGAGCTGTTGCTGCAAGAATTCTAAGGCACTTGACCTGCTCATGGAAGGGTTTAGCCAGGGTCCATTTGGCCCCTTTGACTACTAGTATTGTAATGTCACAGGCATTGAGGGTTGACAGAACAGAAATAGAGGCAGGCTCAGGCAACAGGCTATCCTCCAGGAGTGGTGCTGTTCCACTGCCCTTGCAGATCACACTGTTACTTAGGCCAGTCCACGAGCTTGTCCTTCAGAGGGGCTCAGCCCTTCCTCTCCCCTCAGCTCCTACCTGCCAGGGAAATTTATTCTACTCCTTCTCCTTCCAACTCTACCAGGGTTTTGAGGAAAGAATTTACAGGAGCCCAAGGTTGGAAGAGGCGAGGGGCAGGGGGCTGTTATATGACTGGTTAGAACTATGGCAAGGAACTCTTTGGGGATTGCCTGTGGGTTGACTACAAGGCCATCCTCATGTAGAGCCTGAGAAGGGAGGCTCAGGACAATGTCTAGGACCCTAAGAATCTGAGAAGGATCCACTGCAGAGGAAGAGTGAAGCAGAATGACATATGACCACCTCCGAGCTCTGATCCTCGTTCCTTGGAGCTCAGAAAGGGAGTGCACTTTGTAGCTTATAAGGATTTTCACGGACGCTCATCATGTTCCCCGTCACTCAGAGTCAACATGCTCACTCCTGGAGTTTGTTCCTCCCACCGCAGCCTCTGGTGCAGCTCCCTTCCTAGTGTTCTGCCTTGTCTCACTGGTGGTGCCCGCCTTTGGGGTTTCTAATTTTTAATTCCTATCAAAATGTTGTTTGGTTTTTTTTTTTTTTTTTTTTTTTTTTGTGAAATGTATGTGTGTGCACACAGAGAGGAATCATGGGTGTCCTGCTCTGTCTCTCTCTGCTTCATTCCCTTGAGAGTCTCTCTCACTGAACCTGGAGCTAGGCTGGCAGTAAGCAAATCTCCGAGATCCTCCAGTCTCTGCCCTCCACAGCACTGTGGTTACAGGCACTGGCATCACTGGCTTTTTAGGTGGCTTCTGGGGATTCAGACTCAGGTAAGCACGCTCATGCAGCAGGCAATCGTACTGAGCCATCTCCCCAGCCTGTTGATTAATTATTATATTTCCCTCTGTTTGTTTTTGGAGACACAATCTCATGCAGCCTAGACTGGACTCCAACTCAGTATGCATTCGAGGCCAGCCTTGAACTCTTGATCTGTCTTTGCCTGCATGCCACCACATGCAGCTTTCAGGGTTACTTTTAAAATAAAAAGAAGTCTTTGATTCCAAACTTTGTTCAGCGAAGTCCTCCTCTGTCCTCTTTGTTTAACAGAGAGCTCTGCTGCCCCTTCTCAGCACCTTGCCATCCCTTTGCTCTGTCTGCTTTTGTTTTTACACGGCTTTTCTGAAACCATTTTGACATAGACATCAATGGTGTTCTGAACTGCTAAATCCAGGCCACACCCTTCAACTCCAGTTTTGCCTTCTAGAATATTTCTCTTCAACACTGGACACTGTCCTTCTGTTCTTTCCCTCCTTTCCTTCCTTCCTTTCTTCCTTCCTTCCCTCGACTCCTTCTCACTTTGTTTTGTTTCTTTGTTTTTTAAGATGGAATCTCACATGGTTCTCATCTTTGCTCACTCGATCCCCCTCAAGTGGCTCAGGCTGCTCGCTGCTGCTCCTACTGCCTGCCTGTCTTCCTTCTTGTCCTCCTCTCTCCTCTCCTGATTTTTTTTTTAATTTATTTTATTATTATTATTATTTTTTTTTGTACTAGGGATTGAGTCTAGGCTCTTGCACTTGCTAGGGAAGTAGTCAACCACTGGGCCTTTTTTATTTTGTAAAACAGGGCTCACTAAGTTGCTCAGGATGACCTTGAACTTGCAATCCTTTTGCTTCCAAATCCTGAGTAGTGGGGGCCCTTGCCTCCAGGCTGCTTAGTGCCCCTGTTTTGGATCCCCCTCCCCATTTTGCTTTCTCTTAGACTTCTTGCTGCTCTCACACTTCTTCCCAGACTTATGGGGCTCTACAGCCCTTGTTCCATGCTAGGCCCACCCACGCCACTCTCGGATGCTAACAATCAGTCTTTCCACCCTGGAAGCGGTACTTTGGTCTTCTCCCAGGCAATCTCTGCCTGTCTGTTAATGATGTCACACCCACACTGGTGCCCTAGCCTCTTCTCATGTTCTCTCCACCTGAGCTCCAGCTGCATGAGGATCACAGTTCTTCCTGTAACCGTGTCCAGGCTTCCCTGTTGGCTCCAAGCCTCAGGCCACTCAACCTTCACTCTGCCAGTCTCTGTATGCCCAGAGTGGAGATAACAGGAGCTAGGGGAAGGCAAAACAAATTCTGAGGGCACAGAATGCAAAGAGGTCTCCCCTTGGGGTGGTACACCTGTGCATCCTTGCACTTAGATGTTTCCCCAGGGACTTCTTGTGCCCAAGACTAGTGTCAGCCTACATGAGGGCACAGAGTGGCCAAAAGGAGGAGGGTGACAACTGTGCTGTTCTCCACACCTGTGGGGATGTACACTGAATGGATTTCTACAATAGCAATGACCAGCTTGCTAGTGAACTTACCACTACCTAGAGCCAGATGTAGTATGGCCAGAAGAAATTGAAAGGTATGTGTGGAAAGAAAGAAAGAAAGGAAGGAAGGAAGGTATGTGTGTTGGCAGCCTCCCAGGTTTGGGGTCTGACAGGAAGGATACAACATCAGAATTAGACATCTCAGTAAAAGGAGGTTTGCAGAGCATTCAAGGGAATGCTACATGGACCCAACTTTAATAGGGAAGAAAGGTGCCCTGCTTGGTTTCTGAGGCTTACAGGCCTGAAGAGCACTCTCCTTTCATAATGGGTACACATTTAAGCTATTAGAGCTTCTAGCCAGTGGCAGGGACTTGCCTAGTGTCCCTGTCTACCTGTATTATACAGACCTCTAGGACTGGTGTTCCAAGGAGCTGACTTGAGACAAAAGAACCAGGAAGCAAATTAGGCCTCTTTGAGCACGAGTAATATGAGGCCTTGCTCCCCTTTCTGTGAGACAGCTTTGAAAGCACACCCAACAGAAATTGGCTCAACGGACTTCATGGTCACCTGAGCCGGGTCAAGGTCCAAAGGGGCGTGTGTATGTGGAGAAATGGCTAATCCAAGAACTCTTCCTGGTGGTACTGCATTCTTAGCAGGGTTCAGCAGGCATGGCATCCTCAGGGGTCATCACTGGTTGCACAAGCCCCGCCCCTCCTTCACCCACCTGTGGGAAAAGACAGGAAGGAGGAGTTGACTGCTGGTGTTCTCATGCTGCTGTGGCCCTGCCCCAGCCTCTGCCAGTTTCGGGACTGCTGCAAAGTACTGATCTCAGAGAGTGGGGCACTCCGGGGCCAGGCCCCCATTAGACCAAGTTAGGAAAACCTCTGGGAAGGCTCTCTTGCTACCTGCTGCAGCCATAGCCTGGGTGCGTCGGTCTACAGAACCATGGCTACTCCCACCAGCGACCTTGGCGCAGGCCGCAGCTGCAGCTCCGCCCACTCAACTCCAAGACCGGGGGTTCTTCCCTTCGCTTGCTGCTCCGGGCGCCTGGCTCGCGGCAGCATGGTTTTTTTAATTCCTCCCATTTCACAGAGGAGAAAACTGTAGTACGGGATGGCTTGGTTGGCTAGTCCAAAGTTGCACAGCTGTTTCCGGCCGAGCCCGGACTTCGAGAGAGAGCCATATGGCCCCTGCAGACCTGGCCTTGGAGGGTCCCAAGCTTGAAGACCCGCCGGCCCCCCACCTCTTTGGAAAGGTAAGAAGAGAAGTCTACCCTGTAGTTGGCTTTCACCTTGATCGTTTACCACCTTGGTTCAGGGTGCTGGGAAAGACCCGCGGTGTCAGCTTTTTTTGTGTAGGGTTATTGTGTCTCTCCTTTAACTAACTCTGAGGTCCCCTATTGGATTCAAGCACTGCTTTTCTCAACCAGTCCAATCTCCCCAGCTCACGAAGCTGAAATATAGGAGTCATGACCCAGGGTAAATGTAATGAAAACTAAATTCTGGGAATTGCAGCACAGTTAAGAGGATCACTGGATTGGGAGGCTCATGGGTGGAGTGGGGTTAAGGAATGAGCCTAGCTGAGAGGGTCTGTGCAACTTCATCTTGGAGGTCTGGTGACTCTGGTGTCCATTGTAAGGAACACAGAGAGACAAAGTGGGGCCCCGGTTGACTTGCTTGGGGGTGGAGGTAGGATGGATTCTCACCTTTCTACCTTCCCACTTGTGCCCACAGTGCCCTTCTGGCTTAATCATGGCGAAGCTGGAAACATTACCTGTGCGCGCTGATCCAGGGAGGGATCCTCTCCTGGCCTTTGCCCCCCGGCCTTCTGAGCTTGGACCCCCAGATCCCCGCCTGACTATGGGCAGTGTGGGTAGTGGGGTGACCCATGCTCAGGAGTTTCCTATGAAAAGCGTGGGCACTCGAACAGGGGGTGGGGGCAGCCAGGGCAGTTTCCCTGGTCCAAGAAGCAGTGGTAGCGGGCCCAGCAGGGAGAGACCTGGCCGCTACCCATCAGAGGACAAGGTTCTCGCCAACTCTCTCTACCTCAATGGCGAGCTGCGGGGCAGTGACCACACAGATGTCTGTGGTAACGTGGTGGGCAGCAGTGGGGGCAGCAGCAGCAGTGGGGGCAGCGACAAGGCTCCACCCCAGTATCGTGAACCCAATCACCCACCCAAGCTCCTGACCACCTCTGGCAAGCTAGACCAGGTTAGTCCCCAGGACCAGGAGAGCCTCATTACCTTATTTAGGGTGGGAGGTAACCAAGAAGGTAGGTTAAGGTGGGAGCTCTTAGCAGGAATCATGGGAGACAGCATGTGAACCATCATGGGGAGCAATGGAGTGTAACCCTGGAGCTAAGTCTCGCTTGTGGATCCAGGACAGAGATGGCTTGTGAGAGACTTGAGGTGGAGCCCCAAATGGGGAGATCTAACAGAGGGCAGGACAAGGGTTCCTGAACTAGTCTTGGGCATAGGAAAGAGGAGGGGCCAAGGATAAGATCTCAATCTGATGCCTCTTCCCTGTTTCCTTTGGTGCAGTGCTCAGAGCCACTAGTTCGGCCATCAGCCTTCAAGCCTGTTGTACCCAAGAACTTCCATTCCATGCAGAACTTGTGTCCTCCACAGACCAATGGGACCCCTGAGGGACGACAGGGCCCTGCGGGCCTCAAAGGCGGACTGGACAAGTCTCGGACCATGACCCCAGCTGGTGGGAGTGGGGGCGGCCTCTCAGACTCAGGCCGGAACTCACTCACAAGCTTGCCCACCTATAGCTCCAGCTATAGCCAGCATCTGGCACCCCTCAGTGCTTCTACCAGCCATATCAACCGTATTGGCACTGCTGGCTATAGTGGTGGCAGCAGCGGTGGGGGGTCAGGCTACCAGGATCTGGGGACCTCTGACAGTGGGCGGGCTTCCAGTAAGAGTGGGTCGTCATCATCCATGGGGCGGTCAGGCCACCTGGGATCTGGGGAGGGCGGAAATGGGGGCCTGCCATTTGCAGCCTGTTCACCACCCTCGCCCAGTGCGCTGATCCAGGAGCTGGAGGAGCGGCTGTGGGAGAAGGAGCAGGAGGTGGCAGCTCTGCGGCGCAGCCTGGAACAGAGTGAGGCAGCAGTGGCCCAGGTGTTGGAGGAGCGGCAGAAGGCATGGGAGCGGGAGCTAGCCGAGCTCCGGCAGGGCTGCAGTGGAAAGCTACAGCAGGTGGCCCGCCGTGCCCAGCGTGCCCAGCAGGGCCTACAGCTGCAGGTGCTGCGGCTACAGCAGGACAAGAAACAGCTGCAGGAGGAGGCAGCCCAGCTGATAAGGCAGCGGAAGAGCTAGAGGACAAGGTGGCCGCCTGCCAGAAGGAGCAGGCCGACTTTCTGCCCCGGATGGAGGAAACTAAGTGGGAGGTGCGGGCTGGGGGGCTTAGACTTTCCCTCTCTGAGTCCCTTTCATCTTTTTTCCTCTGGAGACCCCAGAGCAGAAACTTACTACTGTGTAGGGCGGGGTGGGAGTGGGAGATATAAAAGGAGTAGGACCAGTTCAATCACAGTGACTGAGAACTGAGGCTGCCCTGGGGCTGTAGAGATGAGTCTGGCAGGGAGCCCCGGTGCTTAGTGCCTTTGGAGCTAGATCTGGGAGCTGGGTTGTGATGAGCCTTTACTACCCCGGCTCTGCCTTTACCCCGGCTTTTGCTTCCACCTGCCCCTGTCCAGGTGTGCCAGAAGGCCGGTGAGATTTCCCCCTGAAGCAACAACTGAAAGACTCACAGGCTGATGTGTCGCAGAAGTTGAGTGAGATCGTGGGGCTGCGCTCACAGCTTCGGGAGGGTAGGGCCTCGCTCCGGGAGAAGGAGGAACAGCTGCTCAGCTTGAGGGACTCCTTCGGCAGCAAACAGGCCAGCCTGGAGCTGAGTGAAGGCGAGCTGCCCCCTGCCTGCCTCAAGCCTGCACTGACCCCTGTGGACCTGGGCGAGCCACAGGAGGCACTGGCCTCCTGTGAGAGTGACGAGGCCAAGATGCGCCGGCAGGCTGGGGTGGCGGCTGCTGCCTCCCTGGTTTCTGTTGATGGGGAGGTGGATGCTGGGGGAGAGGGTGGGACACGGGCCCTACGCAGGGAGGTGGGGAGACTGCAGGCTGAGCTGGCTGCTGAGCGGCGTGCCCGTGAGCGCCAGGGTGCCAGCTTTGCAGAGGAGCGCCGGGTGTGGTTGGAGGAGAAGGAGAAGGTCATTGAGTACCAGAAGCAGCTCCAGCTGAGTTACGTGGAGATGTACCAGCGCAACCAGCAGCTGGAGCGGCGACTTCGGGAGCGTGGGTCAGCAGGGGGGTCTAGCACGCCTACCCCCCAGCATGGAGAGGAGAAGAAAGCCTGGACCCCCTCTCGCCTGGAGCGCATCGAGTCCACAGAAATCTGATTCTCTATTTGTGTGCACAACCTTCTGACAAGTGCCTTGTCTGAAGGTCGGAGTCACCAATGTTCCTTTCCATTCATCCCCCTTCCCCACGTGTGCTGCACATCCCCAGACCAAAGAGGTTCTCGAAGCAGCTGTGACCAGTCCCCTTGTCCCCCAGTCCATGCAGCTCCAGCACTGCCTTTGTGGGTAACCACTCCAGACCCTCCTGCCAAGGAGAGCGTGGGGGAGGGCAGAGTGCAATGGGGTGAGGTCCCGGGCGCAGGGAGCATGCTCTCTTTCTGGGAAAGTCTCTTGTTGGAGATGGAAGCAGCAGGCTTGCATTGCCAGGGAGTGTCCCAGCCCCCTTCCCTTCTTGGGCTGCTGCCGCCACCACCTTGTGTCCAGTGCTACTGTCTGTGCCCTCCTTCTAGGCCACACAGCCTGAGGGAGCCTGTATGGGTCTGCGAGTGTTGACAGCCCCTAGGCTCCTAGTCTCTCTCCTTCATGTGCTGTTCTCCTTCTCCAGGCAGATTGGCAGGGGAAGTGGGAGCAGATGGCCTGCCTGTGGTTGAGAGAGCTACCTGCCCAACCCCTCCCCCATCAAGGTATCTTGGGCTGGAGCCTCAGAGCCTGGACTAGTCCTGAGCATGTGTCCCTCTGTGTATTTTGAGGGAGGTGAGAGCTGAGGCTGGAAGCTCAGTGCCCAGGGGAGATCTGCCTTCCTATCCTTGGGAGGGTCACCTAGAGGCTTCTCAGTCCCACCCTCACCCTCTGGCCAGGATCCTACAAGGCTACATCCCCTGCTGCTTGGTTGACCCCCCAAACCCAGGGTCACTGCTCAGCTCTGATTATAGCTATACCTGCCTCTTAGGTATTGTGTTTGCCCCGTTTCTGAGGTCAGATAGATGTCTGATGTCTTCCAGTGTTTCCCCATACTCTCTCCCCCTCTGTCTCCTTTCATGCTCACATCTTCCCAGGCTGCCTTTTCTTCCAAGTCTCACCTTTTCTCCCAGCAGAAAGCTCTGCTTGGCTTTTGGTGCACTGCTCACTCCCAGCTCCACTGGCCCAAGTCTGAGCCTGGGGCCCTTGTTTTGAGGAGCCAGTCAGAGTTGAATGTGACTGCCCTGGAAGAACAAGGCTAGCTAGTGTGTGTGTGTGTGTGTGTGTGTGTGTGTGTGTGTGTGTGTGGACTACTGACCTGTGGGTTGCTTGCCAGACTCTTGAGTTGGCTTATTTGTCTGGGCAGGGTTGGCTGGTATAGTCATCAGTATGGGTTGTGACAGTCAATGTCACTTCCTTCTCTAGGATCTCTCAGATTCTATCTCCCCAAGACAGGCAGGGAAATTCTAATTTCTCTTTTAAGAAAGTAAATTTCCAATTCACCAGCAATAACGATCAGAGGAGACTTGGCCCTCAGTCCTTGTATTTCTCTTTTTCACTCTCTTTTCCACCCCAAGATTCCATCTTGGGGACAGGATCTAGAGGGTTGGTAACTACTGTGAGCAAGTCCCCCCAAGTCCTGACCAGCCTCCTCCCATGACTGGTGACTGTTTAACAAGCTGTGCACCCCCCACAAAAATAGGAGTGCTCTGTTTGTAGCCTCCACCTCTCTGCACAGCTCCTCCTGGGTGGTCCTCAACAGGTTTTTGACCTTGATTGGAGGCTACTCTGGCAACCACTGCCCACTCCTCTAATCCCTCACTATACCTGATCCAGACCCTAAGCCTGGTCCATGGGGACTGGCAAAAGGCATTAATACAAAATAAAAGATATGGGGGAGAGAAAAATATGAACAGCTTTGGAATGTCCAACCACAAAATAAATTATATATAAATATATAAATATATAAATATATATATCTACCATATGTGATGGAAAGACTTTTCATTTTTCTTTTCCCAAAGAAATAAAATGGAGAAAGCTTCTTGGATGGCAATTCTGTGGCCAGCTTGTATCTTTGCAAGTATGGGAGGGGGTGTAGGACAAAGCTGGTACAGTTATTTCTCCAGAGGAGGCATGGGACCAGAGTTACTATTGTGCTACGCAAGGAGATTGGCTCGAATCCTAAGTCTTCCAGGTTTGTCCAGGAGTGTAGTTCCACCTTTCCTACCAAAGGGGGTGTTCTTTCTTCAGCTCAGGCTCTAGCAGTGTTACCAGCTGACTGTAGCTCAGGAGTGTATGCTAGGCTGCTATCCAGAAGGCAGGTGATATGGAGAGCTAGGCACAGCCTGCAGTCACTTGAACACTTCAGTGATTAGTATGGAATCACAGAATGGGTTTTCAATTAATGACAAAAGACCCAAGTATGCTGTAAAATGGTGACCTGTCCTTTACAGAATTGTCTGCAGTCCTCCCCGCAAAGCCTCACAGTAACAACAACAACAATGGAGTACTCTGTAGACATCACATCTAACTGCTCTTAAAAAGTGGTTTATTTTCCCTTCACCCAACAAGTCTAGTAACAGGTATCATGGACATTGGCTCTCTGCGGATCTAAAGCAGTGCTCTCAATGTGTGCAGTTTGACCTCTTTGGGGTCAAACGACCTTTCACAGGGCTGCATATTGCATATCCTGCTATCATATATTTGCATTATGATTCCTAACAGTGACAAAATTACAGTTATGAAGTAGCGACGAAAATAATTTTATTTTCACCACAACATGAGTTAGCTGTATTAAAGGGTCACAGCATTAGGAAGGTTGAGAAGCACTGAGCTAGAGTCTAGAGTTTTCACCCTCCCACTCATCCACCCAACATGTCTCCTCTTTGCTACAGAGAATCCCAGCTCTTTGATAAGATTGATTTGCACCATTTCATCATAATATTGGAAATTTTTCTGAGGCTGGATGTGGTAGCACATACCTTTAATCCCAGTACTCAGGAGGCAGAGATAGGCAGATCTCTGAGTTGGAGGCCAGCTTGGTCTACACAGTGAGTTCCAGAACATCTAGGGCTACTCCGTGAGACACTATCTCAAACAAACAAAACGAATTAAACCGATTAAAAAAAAATACAGATACTTAGAAAAAAAAAAAAGAAAAGAAAAAAGTTTTTCTGGGGGTTGGGAAAATGGCTCAATCAATAAAGTATCTGCCATATGGGTATATAAACCTGAGTTTGTATCCCCAGCATCAATATAAGAGCAGGTTCTGAAGTCTGGTCTGTCTGTAACCCAGCACAGGAGCCACTAGGTGGATTCCTGGAGTTCATTAATCACCCAATCAGAATCTGTGAGTTCTAGTTTCAGTGATAGACAGTCTCAAAAATAAGGTGGAGAGTGATTGAGGCAGCCGCCTGATGTTGACCACTGGCCTCCATATGCACAAACCAAAAAAGTCCTAGAAGCATGCAATAACTCCTCCCTTCCAGTCCTGTTGGCTAGAGGTGGACTACAAGCTCCTCCCACTTCATGGGAGACTAGGGAACAGCATTTTGCAAAGAGAAACTGAACGTCCTGGCTGCCTAGATACAATCAAAGAGTAATCGAAGTTTATCCCTGCGGGTGGGATTTTTCACTCTGGGTTTATGAGCAGGGTGTAAGCAGGTAAGATGTCCCCAGTCAGTGTAAGCCATGTTACCAATGGTCTGTGGGGCACAAATGTTCAAATGTTCACATCAAGGCAGACTGCCTTACATAGAACTCAGAAGCTGGAAACTGGTCTCAAATCTCTTTGTCACAACCTCTTACATAGCCTGTCTCCCCTCCAGTGCCTTGGAAAGAGTATGATGCCTCGCTCAGTTCTCCTTCACAGCTTCTTAAATAGATGACACTGACAAGGCTGAAGACTGAACAGACACCCACAGGCCTGGGACCAGGCGTTTTCTGCTACACAGAACTTGGTAGAATCTTTCTTGCCTTGATAGCCAAACCAGCCAGGTGTCAGGCCCTCTTAAGAGAGGTAAAAGACAAATCTTCTTCTTCTTCTTCTTCTTCCTTCTTCTTCTTCTTCTTCTCCTCCCCCCCCTTTCTTTCTTCAAGACAAGGTCTCTTTATATAGCCATAGTTGTCCTGGAACTATGCCGATCAGGCTGGCATCCAGTTCATAAAGATTTACCTGCCTCTCTGACTCTTTAGTTCTGGGATTAAAGACGTGTAGCATCACCCTGCCCAGCTCCTTGCATCCATTTTTCATCTATCCATTGCTAGTTCCTCTTCTGAAAGCATTTTCACTATTAGAAATGCATCATTATCCTCTTTGTATAGATGACAAACTAGGCTTGAAAAGTTTGTGTGACTTCTCCAAAGTCACTAAAACCCAGATGGCAATCCTAGGATTCGAACCTGTGCCAATTACTTCTGCTCAATTACTTTCAAATAGATCCATCTACGATTTTTTTTTTTTTTTTTTTTTTTTTCCTGCATGTTCTAAACTACCTCTTAAAGTCAAAAGCTAGAAAACATTCATGGAAAACGCTGACTGTAGTCTTTTGAGCCTCGGCGGCTCCCGCACCAACGCAAGCGGAAGCAGAGGGCAGCTGGCCGGAAGTGGGTTGTGGAGCGGTTGGTGCTTGAGGACTCTGTGTATTAACTTACCTGGTGCGGCCCGGGACTGGAGTTAGGGCGCTACTTTCGCGGGCTTCAGGTGAGTTGGCGGCCTGGAAGGAGGTGGCTCGGCTTGCTGCCTGCACTCTGGCCCCGTCGGGCCTGGGCCGCGCGCTCCGCCATCCTGGTTATCCCGAGCCTGCTGCGCCGAGGCGGTGCTTCCCAGCCGGCTACCCTCGCGCCCCTCCGAGCACCTCTCAGCATCTAGGGCCACCGTATCACACCGGACTGCTGTGAGAGTGGGCAAAAGACTTCTTCGAACGGTGCTTTTAACCCCCTGTGAAGTGGAGATCGTGTCTGTACATATCTCACAGGGCTGTTGTGAGAACAGTCTGTCCGGTCCCTTTTTACATTCTAGTGTGCACGTGAAGCCCTTGCAAAGTGACTTAGCGGGTCTTGGGCGGGGCCTGAGAGTTTGTTTCTGACCAGCTTCTTGCCTGCACTTTGAGCAGCGTTTGGTTTAGGGCTTAGGGCGGGTGAGGCAAAAGGACATATACCTTTTCTTCATTTTAAGCAGTTTCTGGTTGTATAAGCCCAACTCGGGCCAGTGGTGTTTCTCCCTTCTCTTTCTCTCTCCAGGGATAGGAAATATTGCTCCTTTTCTGTTATGATCATAACATCTCTTTGCTCTGACTCAGGGACTTTGGACAGGAGCCTTTATATTAGATACATTCGAGTCTTCTCAGAGGCTTCTTTGCTCACACAGCGTAGGCATCTGGGCACTGCTTCGTCCTGTGGAACTCATATCTAGGTACTCTAACGTCAAGGGAACTGGTATTTTGTGCTCATGTTTTGTGCACTTTGCCCACACTGTGAGCAGTGCCTTTCTAGAACTAGGTTCTGAGGCTTACTGCCCTCAGTTGCTTCAGGCTAGCCCTAGGGGATTTAGTCCTGCTTGGTAGATGAAACTAAAATCTGAAGACTACTGTTTGTTTCATTCAGCTGAGAATTGTGTGGGACTGATGTGCCTGTGTGTCTTCCTCATTCATTATTATTTTCCCCCTTTTTGGTCCCCAACGGAGCCTTGGCATTCATCATGTAAATAAGTCAATTTTTTCTTTATTTTTATTGTATGTATATAGGCAGCTTGCATTTATGCATGTCTGCACTATTTGTATGCAGTGCTGGAGGAAGCCAGAAGAGGGCGTTGGATCTTCTGGGACTTGAATGAAAGTTGATTGTGAGCCACAGTGTGGGCATTGGGAATCAAACCCTGATCCTCTGGAAGAGCAGCCAGTATTCTTAAACAGTGAACAATCTCTCCAGCCAGTAAGTCAACTTTTTTTTTTCTTTGGTTTTTGTTTTTTTTTTCAAGACAGGGGTTCTCTGTGTAGCTCTAGCTATCCTGAAACTTGCTCTGTAGACTAGACTGGCCTTGAACTCACAGACACCCTGCCTCCCAAGTGCTAGGGTTAAAGACTAGCTCTGCCGATACCACCTCCATCACTCCCACCACCTGGGCTTCATAAGACAACTTTCGAATAAAAGAATTCTGGCCAGCCATGGTAGTGAACTCTCCCCCCAATTCCCCATTACCCCAAGACAGAGTTTCTCAATGTAACAAGCACTGGCTGTCCTAGACTCAAACTCACAAGATCTTACTGCCTTTCCTTACTGAGTACTGGACTAAAGGTGTTAGAGACTTTGGCTGGCCTGGTGGTGCTTTTTTTTTTTTTTTTTTAAAGATTTATATATTTTATGTATATGAATATACTTGTAGCTGTCTTCAGACACACCAGAAGAGGGCATTGGATCCCATTATAGAGGGTTGTGAGCTGCCATGTGGTTGCTGGAACCTCTGGAAGAACAGTCAGTGCTCTTAACTGCTGAGCCATCTCTCCAGCCCCATGTGCATTTTTAATGGCACCATTCGGGAGGTAAAGGAGGTGCATCTCTGTGAGTTTGAGGCCAGACAGGGCTATAGTAAGACTCTGTACTGTACTCTCCCAACCCCTCTAAACAAGGGAATTCTGAAGTTTCTTACATTAAAACCCTGCAAATTGAAAAAAAAAAAACAGGTTAAAAAGAAAAAAACCCAAGTGTTTGGTTGCATTTGATTGGAACTATTGTTGAGAATTTTCTCTCATGACTGTGTGGGCGTTTACATTTCTCTCCACCTGCTTGGATTTTCTAAAGTGGAGGATGGGCATGGTGACATATGTCTAATTTTAGCACACAATTCAAGGCCTGCCTCTATGACTAGTGTTAAGTTCTCCAACCCAGGACAAATGGCTAACTGAGGTGCCTGTTTAACATATGTAGAAATGGCCATCATGTTCTACCAGCATCTCCCATTACAGAGTCATCCTGGCTGGCAGACTCCCCCTCCTACCCTAAACTCTCCAACCCATAGACTGAGTTTCCCTTCTTCTGGCTTCTCTGGTTTCTACATAATCTGAGCCGTATTGACCACCAGCCCTTTTACCCTTTTGCCTCTTGGTTCCTGCTCTCCTGGCCTCTTGACTTCTAGCTCTCTCCTTCCCCCTCCCACATGGCCATGTTCATTCGGAACTCTTCCAGATACCTCTGGCTCTTCTCTCCCTCACAGTTACAATAAAACTCAACTATACCTAGGAACTGTTGTGTCCTCATCTTTTTTCCATGCAGCTATGTACTTTGAGGTCCTATCTTTAAAAAAAAAAAAGAAAGAAATGAAAAAGAAGAGGAAGGGGAAAAAGGAAGAGGGCTGGTTTGTGCTAGATATCATTTTGTTTTGGCTTAGTTCTGGCTTTGGACACTTATTTTGACCTATACATTTCTACACTTATGCTTAACCATCCTAGATTACTTTGATAGGCTCTGCTCCTGCACAGAAACAGAAGGGAAGAAACAGCCTAGTTAATGTTCAGGGCCCTTACTGTCAGTTTCTAAGCCTTTATGGCTTTAAATTTTTGTAGACTCCCAGCAAGAGACTTTAGCCCCTAGAAAAAGTTAGAGGCTAAGGTTATAGTAAGCCTAGCATGTATGAGGCCCTGAGTTTGATTACTAGCATTGCAAAAAAGAAAAAAAAAGACAATATGAGATTCAGTAATTGGTAATTTGTATATACTGAGTGTATTGTGTACTAATTGATTTACAGTTATCATGTAAATGATATCATGGCTAGCTAACCTTTTTTGCCCAGTTGTAGTTTCTCTAACTTCTGAGCTATGGTTTAGAATGGCCTTCCTGAGGCAAGAATCTGGAAGGTCTCTGGCTTCTGTGATGTCACATTCTTCTGGGTGCTTGAGCAGTTCCTTTTGGGAATACTGACACTCTGAAACTATACTGTGCTCTATCAGGGTCCGTAAGAGGAAACAGAGAGTAGGATGCATTTAGAAAATTTACACCAGGCAGGGAGCTTTGTACAGTGACATCAGCTTGATCCTTTAATAAGGGAGCCAGGAATTAATTGAACATATCATAGTGTTCTCTTTCCAGCTTTCTTGTACATGCTCTGGGAAACCTTGAGGAAAGGCGTTAACTATTTTCTCTATCTAGCAGCACATGTCTCCTTTGCAACAGTCTTCCTCCCTATTGCCTGACTCTGTATCCTCTCTTCTGCTTCCCGCTCCCCCCCCCCATCCTCTTCCACTTCCTCTTTTTTTAAAAAGACAGGGTATCTTACTGTGTAGCCCTGGCTAGCCAGGAGCTTCCCGTATAGACTAGGATGGACATAAGCCCACAGAGGTACCTATCTGCCTCTGCCTTCTTAGTTCTAAAATTAGCACCATTCCACCCTCCCACAGGGTTTCTCTGTGTAGCTTTGGTTGACCTGGAACTCACTCTGTAAAACAGAAAACAGGTTGATCTCAAACTCATGCCTGACTCTGCCTCCCAAATGTTGGGACTAAAGGTGTGTATCACCATGCCTGGATAGGTTTAGCCTCTGTTTGTCTTGTTTTATTTTATTTTTGAAACTGGGTCTCATATATCCTAGCCTGGCTTCAAACTTAGTGTATAGTTAAGGATGGCCTGCCTCCACCTCAGGAATGCTGGGACTACAGGCATACACCACCACACTTCTAGCATATGTATTTTGTAAATTTAATTTTTGTTGAAGTTGTGCCTGTTTGTGATTTAAATAGTTCAATGGCACATATAACACTGTCAGTTTTTTCCATTTCTTCCCTTTTTTTTTTGATCCCCAAAGCATATTCAATAGTCTGTTCTTTGGCATCTATTGGTTTATTTCTTTTTCTTTGAGGTTTGATTTATTGTTATAGCAGCATGATTAAGAGACATTTTAGAGCAGCTGCTTTCATGTAACATTTCTATTGGTTAGGTGGGCTGGCTGGCTTGCTTCCTGCTTTGATGAGGTATTGGGGAGTGAACTCAGGGCCTCCGTGTGGTAGACAATGAACAACTACTGAGTTACATCCATGGGTCCTTTTTATTGTTTTTGTTTTTAGATTTACTTATGTGTATGAGTCTTTTGCCTAAATGAATGTATGTGCATTACGTGCTTGACTGGTGCCTACGGAGGTTAGAAGAGTACATCGGATCCTTTGAAACTGTAGTTACGGATGAATGTGAGCGACCTTGAGGGTACTGGGAGTTGAACCCTGGTCCTCAGAAACAGCTGGGACTTTTGTTTTGAGGCTGGGACTGAGTTGCCCAAGGTAGAACTTTTTATGCCATTCCAGCTTCCTGAGTCCCTGGGTTACAGGTATGAGCCATCATATGGCCAGTGTTGCTCACCCCTTTCCCTCCCTCTCTTTGGTTTGATTTGGAGACTTATTCCTGTTTCCTGGGCTGGTCTTCAACACCTCCCACCTTCTCCCCACGCCAGTTCTATCTTTGTCTTTTATACATACCTGTATGTATTATGCATTCCACTGTGGGTGACCAACCAGAGGACCTTCATCATACGACAGTACTTTCATACTAGACTTCTGGCCTCTGAAGCTGAAAAATTAACTGTCCCACATCAATATAGTTTTAGTTGATCATTATTCAAAGTTTATTGTAATAAAATCATGTAATCATTATTCACATAGGAATAGTGAGTATTAATGAGCAGGGAATAAAATTGTTTCTTTCTGGTATAACTTTTTGTCTTAATTGTATTTTATTTTTCTTTCTATATATGTGGATGTGGATGAGTGCTGTGAGAGTGTGCTTTCAAAGGCCAGGGCTTCACCTTCCATGGAGGTACAGCTACAGATGTTTCTGAGCTTAACTGACTCAGGTCCTTTGGGAAAGTAGGACATTTACTTAATCGTAGAGCCATCTATTCAGCCCCTCTCCTTCCCTTTTTTCTTTTTTAAATTGGAAACAAGATTTCAGTATAATCCATGTTAGCATCAAACTCATGACCTTCCTGCTTCAGCCTCTTAGGTGCTAGGATTCTACCAGTAGTGCATGTGTGGGAATCTAAGCCCATTACACCTGGAGTGTATACATGCACACCTGGCAATAATTGTTAATGTTGTTGACTTATTTGTCTGTCTGTCCATCCCTAGATTATCCATTAGAAGTTTGTCAGTTTTGTTATTTTGGAAATTGTTTCTCTGTTTAGTTTAGGCTAGCCTTGAGCATGTGTTGATCCTCCTGCCCCAGTCTCAAAAGTATTGAAGTTAGAACTATATATAAGTAAGTGCCACCTCAACTGATTTAAAACCAGCTCACCCTCCTTCCTGGGACAGGGATCTCATTACATAGCACTGGCTAGTGTAGTAGACTGTATAGACTTAGGCTGCCTTCAGATTCACATTGATCTACCTGCCTCTACCTCACCAGTACATTAAAGGCAGGTGTTACCATGCCCAGCATATTAACATTTTTATTTTTTATTTTTAAAAATTTCCTTTAGATTTATTTTATTTTACATATATAAATGTTTTGACTACATATATGTATGTGTACCATATGCATGCCTGGTGTCATCATCATTCAGAAAAGGGTATCATCTCCTGGAACTAGAATTGTTAGTTATGTGGGTGCTGGGAAATGAACTATGTGGGTCCTTTGCAAGAACAAGTGCTCTTAACTACTGAGCCATCTTTCCAGCCCTTAAAACTGTTGGTTTGTTGGTTTGTTAATTTTTGTATTTTTAAGACTGAGTTATCCTTTAACTTACTCTGTAGATCAGCCTGGCCTTGAACTCAAAGACTGCCTCTGCCTCCTAAGTGCTGGGTTTAAAGATGTGCACCACCAAGCCGGGCGGTGGTGGCGCATGCCTTTAATCTCAGCACTTGGGAGGCAGAGGCAGGCGGATTTCTGAGTTTGAGGCTAGCCTGGTCTACAGAGTGAGTTCCAGGACAGCCCGGGCTACACAGAGAAACCCTGTCTCAAAAAACCAAAAAAAAAAAAGATGTGCACCACCTTTACTCTTTTAGATTTATTTCATGTGTCTACACATTTTGCCTGCATGTATGTCTGTGTACCATGTTTCACAAAGCCGAGAAAAGGACATTAGACCCTGGAGCTGGAATTACATATGGAAGTGCAAGCCACCATGTGGATGCTGGGAATCAACTTAGATCTGCATCGTTGAGCTCTCTCTCCAGTCCCTCAGTCCCTAAAACTCTTTATTTTTTCTATTTCATACATCTCCCAACTTTTAGGTCTTTGGTTGTAGTACTCTTTATTTTGATTGTAGAATATCCTGAAAATCCATTCTTTCATATAGATCTCAGTTCTTGAGTCTTCTCTTTATCCTGTATAAGTAGGGTGAATTGACTGTAGTGATAACTAGAATACTAGAATTCGGTAGGCAGGAGATGCTCTAGAGTTGACCGGGTATTAATACTCTAGCTCCTGGCATTTGGAAAATGTGGAAGAAGTAGCTTCTTCAGCCCTTTCCTCAAGTTTGGACCTGTGCTTCCTGAATTGTGTTGCTGTCTCTGTCTACCAGTGATGTGGCCTTTACAGTCTTTGAAATCAAGCTCCACTCAACCCATTGGCTCTGTACCATGTGAAAAGTCTCTTCCCTCATAATTGATACAGAAATAATAAACCTACCTTACTGAAGAGTTGTTAGTATGAGACTTAAGGCAGGGTATGGTGGTGCACACCTTTAATTCCAGCACTAGGGAGACAGAGACAGGT
The DNA here is from genome assembly GCA_021653895.1 of Mastomys natalensis. Lineage (NCBI taxonomy): Eukaryota > Metazoa > Chordata > Mammalia > Rodentia > Muridae > Mastomys > Mastomys natalensis. The sequence goes on from JAJTUV010000641.1 coordinate 147,299, forward strand.
GGATCTCTCCAAGTTTTAGACCAGTTATGGCTACATAGTGAGACCCTGTCTCAAACAACTAAAGGGGGTTGGGGTTCAGGTTGGTACATAATAGTTCATTTAGGACTTTGAGCCTTGAATGGAGACTAACCAGAGGAGAGGAGGGAACAAGAAAGGGCAATGGTGGGGGAAAAGACAGATCATATATTGTCTTATGTGTAGAATATAGACTATACATAAAAGTAGAGGTGGTACTTGGGAGATAGTTCAGTGGGTTAAGTGCTTGACCCATACATCTGAGGGCCAAGTTTGTATTCTTAGAACCTTCACAAAAAAACTGGATATGATGTGTCATGTGCCTGTAATCTTAGCCCTCCTGGGAGGTGGAGGCAGGAGGATCCCCAGGCTCATTGGCCAGTCTACCCAGTTGTGACCTTCAGGTTCAGTGACAGATCTTGTCTCAGAATCAAGTGGTAAGCCACAGAGGAGGATGCCGGACTGACCTCTTGTCTCCACATGTGCACATACACAGTAGTAAAGCAGAAGGGGGCAAGAGGATGATGGGGGCTGAGCATATGAGCAGTGGCTAATGATGTGCATGTACGAACACGGTATAAATAAAAACACTTTGTTTTGAGTCACTGAGATGGCATAAAGGCACTTGTCACCAATCCTGGCAACTTGAGTTCAATCCTTAGGACCCACATGGGGGAAGAACAAAACCGATTCCTCTGTGTTGTCTTCTGACCTTCACACATGTGCATGTTTGTCTCCACATTCATATACAAACACATATACATTAAATAAATTATTATAAATAATTCTTTTTTAGAAATTTAAAAATCTTTTGTCACTAACACAAATTTTAATTAGGAAAAAAAAAGACAGCATTGGTACAGAAGAGGCCCTAAGACAGTTGGGGCTCTTGTTACTTCCATCTTAGAACCCAAACTGCTTATTTATCTGTTTTCTCTTAGGCAGGGTCTCATGTAGCTTCAGCCTTCTATTTACTTATTTTCTGTTTGTGGGTGTTTTGTTTGCATGTATGTCTGTGCACCGTGTGCCTGTAGAGGACAGAGGATGGTGTTGGCTACCCCAGGACTGGGGTATAGATGGTTGTACATGTGGGTGCTGGGAATTGAACCTCAGATCTTCTGGAGGTGCAGCCAGTGTTCCTAAGCGATGAGCCATCTCTCCAGCACAGCTTGCTTTTTTTAAGCTTAAGTCTCAGCATGACGTCACAAACATGAACTATGTGGATATGCTTGCTTCACCTCTTAGAACTCCTTTTGCCTCTGCCTCCTGAGTGCTGAGATTACAAGTGTGTGTTGCCATGTCCAGCTATAGAGGTAATTTTCTTTACTTTTTTTTCTTTTGTTTGTTATTTTAAGACAAGGTTTCTTTATATAGCTCTGGCTGTCTTAGAACTCTCTATGTAGACTAGGCCAGTCTCGAACTCACAGAGCGCCACTTGTCTCTGCCATTCAAATGCTTCGATTAAAGATATGCACTATCATGCCTGGTTTATAAAGGTAATTTTTTTTAAAAAGTTCTTTCTAGATTATTACTTTTATGTATGAATGTCTTGCCTGAATGTATGTGTGTGTACTGTATACATGCCTAGTGCCCACAGGAGCCAGAAGAGGGCATAGATTCCCTGGAACTAGAGTTACAGTTGGTTGTGAGCCACCATGTTTGTGTTGACAACTGAACCTGGGTCCCCTATAAGAACCCCAAATGCACTTAACCACTGAGATGTCTCTGTCTCATTTAGAGATGATTTTTTAAAAGTATTGTTTATAGGCCTAGGAATACAGCTCACTTGGTAAAGTACTTGTTTAGCATGAAGAGGCTCTGGGTTCAGTCCCCAATACCTCATAAAACAGTAGTGGTAGCATAGCCCTAGAACTCAAGCTCTAGGAGTGGGAGGCAGGAGGCTCAGACGGTCAAGGCCACCTTCAACTCCCTAGTGAATTTGATATTAGCCTGAACTACATCACCGGTTCTCAAAAAACATGGGCTGGAGAGATGGCTCAGCTGTTAAGAGCACTGACTGCTCTAACAGAGGTCCTGAGTTCAATTCCCAGCAACCACATGCTAGCTCACAACCATCTATAATGGGATCTGATGCCCTCTTATATTAAATAAATAAATCTTTAAAAAAAAAAAAGATAGACCTTTCAGAAGATCACTCATGGATTTTACAGCAGCAACCTTCTATGGTCCATTAATTGGACACTCATATCTCCTTGGGGTTTGCAAGTAAGTGTGGTGGAAGGAAAAGAAGAATGAGCAATGAAGCAAACCAGTGTCTCAGTGGTTAAGAGTATACTTGTTACTCTAACAGAGAACACAGTTCAGTTCCCAGCACCCATGTGGTGGCTAACATATGGGACTCCAGTTCCAGAGGACCCAACACCTTGGCTCCATGATACCACACACACACGTGCCTAGACATACAAGTAGGCAAAACACCCATGTAACATAAAATGAAAAATAATTGGTTTTGCTGTTGTTTTGTTTTGTTTGTTTTTGAAACAAGGCCTTACTGTGTAGAGCAGGCTGAAGATAAAATCAGATATACCTGCCTCTGCTTCCTGAGTACTGGGATTAAAGTCATGTGCCACCACACTTGGTAGAAAAATCTTTTTTAAAAAAGAGGAGGAGGAAAATGGAGAGCCATTTTCATGGGCTGCTCATTATTTTCCATGGGAGGAAAATGGAAATTGTACTGCTTCCAGCCAAGTGAGAACATAATTAGTCTTGACTCAGTGGCATCATCGAATTCTTCCTCCTTCAGGGAAGATGTGCTGTGTCCTGGGCTTGTCAGCAGCATAGTCATGTGAGCTGGGGTTGCTTGTCATTGAAGCACGGGTTTGAGTTGACTTTTTTTCTACCTATGCATCAGCAGTAAACGCTTCTGAACTTTGCTTCCCACCCACCACTATCATGTGCAACTTTCTGAGTATGCATCCCAGCTCCTGATTACCTGCACTAGTGATTCAAGCTCTGTTATTAGCGTCTGGAAGCTGGGTGTGGTGGCACCCACCTGTAAACCCAGCATTTTTTAAGTAGACGGAGGCAAGAATATCATGAATATGAGGCCAGCCTAAAGACCACTCAGAAAACAAAGCAGCCTAAAGAGGACAGTTTTCTAAGAGGATTAGCATTGAAAATGACAGGATTCTATAATTAAGTTTGTTCTGTAAGAACTGGGAAAGTTACACTGGTTATAATTAACTAAAGCTTACACCCATTTTAAAGCACACTAAGGGTCAGGAGAGATGGTTCAGCCTTCTGAATAGCTGAAATTATAGTCCTCCTCCTTCATGCCAGCATTAAAGTACGTTTCCCAAAGCAGCACCTGGATTTTAATTTCTCCTGTACTTTTATTTTTATATTCTCTAAAATGAAAGTTTTTATTATTTATATTTGTTGGCCATTCTTAATTTTTGATTCTTTCTACTGTAAAGAGTCATTTCAGAGTTAGATATCTTCTGCTTAGTTCTATCATTCACACTTCTACTCTTGCACAATCCTTTCTGAGCCTCCCAGATTTTCATTTTGAAACCTAACCTAAGACAGATGTATGATTTTATATCTATCTCCGTACTTGGGAGACAAAGAAGGGAAGATCTCTGTGAGTTTGAGGCCAGCCTGGACTACAGAGTGAGTTCTGTAAAGGTCAGCCAATGCTACACAGTGAAACCCTGTTTCGAAGAAAAAAAATGGACCTAGAAGAATAGAATCATGAAATGCCTGTTGTGAGCTGGAGAGACAGCTCAGCAGTTAAGAGCACTAGGTGCTCTTCCAGGGGTCCTGGGTTCAATTCCCACTGCCCACATGGTGATTCACAGTGGTTTATAACTGTAGTCCCATTGTATCTGATGCCCTTTTCTGGTGTGCAAAACACTCATACACATTAAATAAATAAACATAAATTCATATATACACAAATCTATAAATTTTTTAAAAGCCTTAAAGAATCTATTTCCTGCACTTTCAGAGAACCTGAACTTAGTTTCTAGCACCCAGATCCTGTGGCTCACAACTGCTTGTAACTCCAGCTCAGGGGATCCAATCCCCTCTTCTGACATCCTCAGACACCAGTCATACAAGTGGTACATATACATACATGCAGATAGAACATCCATCCGTACATATCAAACAAAAATTTAAAAAAATTTAAAAAGCAAATCCTACTTTTTCCTTTATACTGTTAGCGTGGCAGCTTTTGTCAGTTGCTTGTATTCTCCAGGGACTATTAATGTGTTGATGGTAAAAAAGTGAGTTACCCACTTTTAACCCCCAGCTTTCTTTTGGAAATCTGTTCTTCCCTACAAGGAAGTGAATTTATATCAAGCAGCAGTCTAGAAATCACCTAATTGTGCCTTGGGTGTAAGGTTTTTTTGTTTGCAATTCACAAAGAGTTTGCCCTTTACACTTGTGCTCTGGGCATTCACTAACATTGAATGCACTCAGAGTTTGTCCTTCACACTGGATGGCTTTTGCTCTGGGCATTCACTAACACTGAAAATACTTGCATGGACAGTAGTCCAGTCTGCTTCTTTCTCTTTTTCTCATTTTTCTTTTGTCTTTTGAGACAGGGCTTTACAAGATAGTCTTGGCATAGATCCTGTTGCCTCTACCTCGTAGGTACTGGATTTAAAGGGTGTGTGCCACCACATCTGGCTGCACCTAATTCTTCTTCTTCTTTTTTTTTTTTTTTGGTTTTTTCGAGACAGGGTTTCTCTGTGTAGCCCGGGCTGTCCTGGAACTCACTCTGTAGACCAGGCTGGCCTCGAACTCAGAAATCCGCCTGCCTCTGCCTCCCAAGTGCTGGGATTAAAGACGTGCGCCACCACCGCCCGGCTTGCACCTAATTCTTATAATGTGTACATTTTGTGTTATAGGTAGAAGCCGCTCATTCTTCATCTACCCTTTTTTCAGTATCTGGCACCAATTCTGGTCCCATCATTTGTGGCCCATGGCTCTTGTGGTATGCCGAAGATTTACAGGCAGTTTCTGTGGAACATCTCCCTGTCCATCTATAATGAAGCACCATAAAACAAGAATGTGTGACTTTTCTCTGACTGCCAAAAAGATCAACACAGACTCCAGAATGTCAGCCACTCTCAAGCTATTAAAACTTTTAAAATACAAAGCATCTTGTAATCCTTCTGCTTACCATGCAACCCAAAGCATGGCATATTGGCATATGGAAGACATCACACAACATGGGGGACAGAATCTCCCTAAACATAATAGCTCGTGCCATCTTGCCAGAAAAGTTAAGAACATTGGTGATACCACCCTGTCTCAGAGAACCTTCACAACCAGCAGTGCTCACCAGGGTTTGGAATTCAACAAAGCTTCTACCCTTAAGGCCAGCGCATTGCATCCAGACTCACCCAATGCCAGAAGAGGTGAAGAGGATGTAGAGGTCTTTGATTCCTTTGAAGGAACCCGAGTTTTCTTAAAGCTAAGGCCAGAGTACCAGCTTCACAGCTATAACAGAAATGAGACCCGCCAACCCTTATCTGTTTCAGAAGGTGAACTCATTTTGCACAAAGTCACATTTTACCAAAATAAACTCCAGCCAGAAGCCATAACTAATTATTTTTGTAAGCTCAGCTCTTTGCCAACAGAACAGAATTCTGTTTTGCTATCCAGTAACAGCTTTGCTTTGCTCTGCCATCTGAGTGTGAAAAACATACAGCTCTTTAACACCTCAGATCTGATCAGTATTTTGAAAGCCTTTGTTGACTTAAGTATCCCCAAGTCCCCTTCGATGCTGGATGTGTATGAAACCAGATTTTGCCATCAGGTATGGGAGATGAATCTGAATCAGCTTCTCCTAGTAGCTGATCTTTGGCGGAACTTAGGCCGCAAAGTGCCTCGTTTTTTAAAAATTTTTTTTAGTTATCTTAATTTACACTGGAGAGAGCTATCTTTGTCTCAGCTGATTCACTTAATTTATATTATAGGTGAAAATCGTCAAGTACCACAGGACCTGATGCAAAAACTAGAATCACTGATCCTTAAGTATATAGATTCAGTCAATTTAGAGGAAGTTGGTACAATCTGTTTGGGATTTTTTAAATCAAGTAGTAGTCTTTCTGAATTTGTCATGCGGAAAATTGGAGATCTAGCTTGTGCTAACATGCAGCATCTGAGTAGCCACACCTTAGTTCATATTCTTAAAATGTTCCGCTTCACTCATGTAGATCATGTAAATTTCATGAGGCAGTTTGGAGAAATTGCTCCTCAGAGAATTCCTTCCTTGGGGGTTCAGGGTGTTATGCACCTCACTCTTGCCTGCTCAGCCTTACGCATCCTGGATGAAAGAGTAATGAATGCAGTAGCTGACTCTTTGCCTCGGAGGGTAGCACACTGTCGAAGTAAAGATGTTGCCAAAATTCTGTGGTCATTTGGAACTCTAAATTATAAGCCACCCAACACAGAAGAATTTTATTCCAGTCTGATAAATGAAATCCACAGAAAGATGCCTGAATTCAACCAGTACCCAGAGCACCTTCTCACCTGCCTGATTGGCTTGGCATTTTCTGAATACTTTCCAGCTGAGTTCATAAATGTTGCTCTGAGCCCAGGGTTTGTCAAGTTAGCTCAAGAGAGAAGTAAGTTTGAACTCACTAAGGAGCTGTTTACTCTTGATGGTACAGTTGCCATTGAATGTCCAGATTACAAGGGCAATCGTCTTAGTTCTCACCTTCAGAAAGAAGCATCTGCACATCTGTGGAATTTAGCAAGCAAGGATATGAGATCAAAGCCTGAATTCCTAGAAACTCTTTATTTACTTGAGACCATGTTGGGTGGCCCCCAGTACATCAAGCACCATATGATTTTGCCTCATACCAGATCTTCTGACTTAGAGGTTCAGCTTGATGCTAACATGAAGCCATTACCATTTAATAGTGACTCGACACCAATTGAAGATGGAGCCCAATTACGGTTTAAGCAAGTGGGAGTCAGCCTTACAGATGATTTGATGAATCAGTTGCTAAAGGGAAAAGCCAAGAAGTATTTCCAGGAGGAAACTGAATTAGAGACTGGCCAGCCACCCATAGAATTAAGAAAGAAGACAATTGTGCCTGTGTCAAACTCTGATTGCAATGGGACAAGTAGATTGGGGAATGTGGGGATGGTTGGCTTGTGCCCTCTCTCCCACATGCAGCCCCCACTAGTGAAGCTAGCTATCCAGTTCACAAACAAGAACCAATACTGCTATGGTTCCAGGGATCTACTTGGATTGCACAATATGAAGAGGAGGCAGCTGGTTCAAATTGGGTACCGTGTGGTAGAATTACCCCACTGGGAATGGCTTCCACTACTAAAAAGAACTCGCTTAGAGAAGCTAGCCTACCTCCATGAGAAAGTGTTCACCTCTGCTCTCTGAAGGGCACTCATGAGTATTTATCCTCATAAAAGGAATAGTGCACACCCTACACCTGTAGGTTGAGCATACTTAACCAGAAAATCAAAGTCAAATATTCAAAAATTTGGAACTGAGTACTGACAGATCTCAGATCAGGGATATTCAAATGGTAATCTATGCAGATACCCTGGACTTTAAATCTCAAACACCTCTAGTCTCAAGTGTTTGATTATAGGGATTCTCAACCTGTCTTCCAAGTAATTCTAAGAGCCAGAGTGTAGGTGGGTAATAAAACCATCTATTGAGTAGTCAGTGGGTGTACTCTTTTCTGTTGCAGAGCCTATAGCAATTATATGTTACTATAGGTTGTGTATAACTTACTCTAGTTGTATGTTTTGCTCAGAATAAATAAACATCTTCAAAATGACATTGATCCACAAAGTCTTACTGCATTGTTTTTCTGTATCTGTTAGCCTTAGCCTTGTTACAGTTTGAGGTGGTGTTTTGTTTATGTTTTTAAAATAATTCTTACATGTGTGCTGGGAACTAAACTCTTCTGCAAGAGTAGTAAGCACTCTTAACCACTGAGCTTATCATCAGCTTCATCATAAAACTACACCTAGAAGAATATAGTCCAGTTTTGTGGTACAAGCCTTTAATCCCAGCACTCAGGAGGTAAGTTAGGTGGATCTCTATCAGATGGAGGCCAGCTTGGTCTAGATAGTGAATTCCAGCCTAGTTAGGGCTACATAGTAAGGTCCTGTTCCCCCAAAATTAAATAAATCAATAAAAAAGCCAAAGTTAATTAATGAATTAAAAACCAGAACAAACTAAACAGCCCTAGACATGGTATAGAATCACTAAGTCCCCTTGTTAGAGGGCTGGAGAGACAACTCCTTGTACTGCTTGTACTGCTCTTTCAGAGGACCAGAGTTCAGGTATCCATGTGTAAATCCAGCTCCATCTTCTGGCCTCTGTAGGCACCTGCACTCTTTCACACACTATTTTAAAGTGCTGGTTGGGTCACTGGATCAAATATGACAAGTAGCTCAGAAGACAAGGGAATGTGTTAGCTCTTAGGTTGCAAAGTCCAGTGAGTTTGTGATTTGCGATTTGCCTGATTCAAGTTTGGTTGTGTTAGAGCCAACCACATAAGGAGATTATATGCATATAACATAAATCATTGATAAATGCGTGGTTTTTGTGAGGATTTATTTTAAAAGCAGTTACCTCTCATCACCATTCTGTTCTCTTTAAAGATCACTTCTGTGGTGGACTTTTGCTGATCATGCCAACTCAAACTACTCCTTTGGTCTTTGTGAGCATATATAAGCTCATGTATTTGTATATAGAATTTTATGTCTCCCTTCAACTTTGGCTTTCTTTATTTCGCTTACCTAATCAGCTCTGGCAAGAATTCTAATAAAGTTTGGATAGAAGTAATGGAAGTCAACATCCTTATCTTCTGATCTTATGGGGGATACTCAGGCCTTTTGCCATTGAGTATGATGCCAGCTGTGGGTCTTCTTACACACTTTATCATTTGAAGAAGTTTCTTTTTGCTCCTAGTTTATTGAATACTCAATAGTTCATTGAATACTCAATAACTATTCTGTCGTTTTTGTTTTTGAGACAGGGTCTCTGTATAGGTAGCCCTGGATATCTTGGAATTCTTTATATAGACCAGGCTGGCCTTGGATACAGAGATCCGCCTTCTGCTGTCTCCTGAGTGCTGGAATTAAAAGGCCAGTGCCATCACACTTAACCAAGTAGGACAGTCATATGTCTGAAAAAACAATTCATTGTTTAGTTGAAGCAGTTTAAGTAAGCACTATTTGGTAAATCTGGCAGCCAGTAGATATAAAATAAGATAGTATCTTGGGTTTAGGGTGACAGAAGAGAACCCAATGAGTTTGTGTTGAGTTAGGGTTCAATAGTTAGAGATTTAAGTTGGAATTCCAGGAAAAACTGAAAAGCCTATGAAAGAAGGCTCTGAAGAAAAGGGACAAGGTCAGGATCCCACACAACTTCCAGACAGCATTACTAAGCACTGAGTACATTATTAATCTTAATCGGTTTAAGGGGAAAAACCATTCACTTTTTCTAAGAACAAAAGCAAGGCTAAGGACTTGAGTCAGTTACAATGTCTGCCTCACATGTGAGGTACTGGGTTTGGTCCACCACACTGCAGATAAAACTGTTCACACATGCTTTGTACAGTGCCTCAGACACACTAAGCCTGTGACTTGCCTGCATACAGCATCAAGTTACAGGTGTCTTTTAGACCCACACCTGTGTTTAATCCTCTTGTCCCAGTGACCATATATATGGAAATAGCTAGGAGAGCTGTCTTTCATTTTAGCTAGCCCTGAAAAATGTTGCAAGACATATTTTTTTCTTGGATGGACAGGTAACTCAGTTTAGAGATTATAAGAAGTACTATGTGTTTTTAAAAGCTAAAATATCCAATTTCTAAAATTGCTCACTGCATTGGAGTTCCTCCTACTCTTTAAGGTTAAATGCTTTTCCAGTATTTGACAGGTAATCCCCGCCTCTCCAGTAACCTGTTTGAACTCACTCTTTAAAATATATGTATCTTCCAGAATTACTTTCCATTACGTTCTTGTGAAACTCAGATTGTATAACTCAGCTATGACAACTTCTTTACAGGCCCCAAATGGGTACTCAGATGCTCAGAGTGTCATGGTCATCCTATCCTCTTCCAAAGTAGGTCTTTGTACCTCCCTGCCTCTACATTTTGAATCTCAACAACAACAAAATGTCAGCTTGGTTGCTTCAAGCTCTGGGGCACACAGTTAGCTACCTTTTAGAGAAGATAATTCCTCCCATTTGCGCAGGACTTTATCCACTTCAGTATTCAAAGTCCTATTATGTTCTGGGAAATCCCTCAATCTTGGGTAGACCAGAACCTAGAAGATAATTCCTCTTGACTCCTCCCTTTCTAAGCCTAATCACAGAAGGAAACATTTGTCCTGTCCCCAGAGTGGCCATGGATGCTCAGTCCTCGCTTACGCTGCTTCGGGCCTGAGGACGACGTCAGTGTTTAATTACTCACCTCAACGTAGCTGTCCGCTGTAGTCAGGGCTAACTTCTGCATGCCCACCATCGCTTTCCAAACTGCATGTGCATGCCTAGGTAGAGGGCTTTTATTTCTGTGGTGCTGGGCATCTAACCCAAGGGCTGTGGATTAGAGGCAGATGTTCAACACTGAGCTATATCTTCAACCCCTAACTTTTTTTTTTTTGAAGCAGCCTCACTGTGTAACCCATTCTGGCCTTGAACGCTAAGTCGTCCTGCTTTAGCTTCCCAAGCTGTCCTTCAACCTCCATACATGCTTTGCTGTGTTGTGTGACTGCCTATAAATATTTTAAAGTCGATAGTAACCATAGGAGATCATACCTATAATACTAGCAATTGGAAACCGGGAGGATTGCCCTATGTTCCAGGCCAGTCTGAGCTACAGAATAAAACCCTGTCTCAAAAAACAAAACAAGTTAAAAAGCAAAATAAAAACTTAACCAATTTCTTAGAAGCTTTGAGTTTTTTTCAGTGTACTCAGTAACACATGGGACATAGTTCATTTTCCTTGTTTCTCTTTTGAATAATATCTCTCCCTCAAAAAAGTCAAGAGGGAGAAAAATTCAAAGGAAAACCTGAAAATTGAGGCTTTCTCTCTGAGTAGTTTGTACCATAGCGTGTATCTTTACTGTCTTCAAGCCCCTTCTGTAGAACAGAGTGTGTGAGAACTCTTCAGCCAGAAGAAAGAGGAACCTTTTGAAGGGTGAGTTGTTTCTATTCTAAGTGGTTCAGAATTGCCTTTGTCATCTAGGAACCTAATGCACAACCTCATTAGTGCCATTTTTCCTCCTTTGTTATAAGGCTTCTATGACTTACTGTGACCAGTAGCTTTCAAACTCTTGGGTTTTGTTTGTTTGTTTTGTTTTGTTTTTGGTTTTTTTTTTGAAACAGGCTGTCATATAGACAGGTTGTCCAGGCTGGCTTTGAACAATTCTAGACAAGGCTGATTTTGAAGTACTAATATTCCTGGTTTCACCTCTTGAGTACTGGGATTATAGGCATACATCACTACTGCAGGTTTATGTGGGGGAAGGAATCAAATCTAGGGCTTTGTATATGCTAGGCCAGGAACACGGCAAATGGAGCTACACCACCAACTTGAGAGTGTGAGTGTGTGTGTGAGTGTGTGGGGATGTGTGTGTGAGAGTGCGGGGATGTGTGTGGGGGTATTGTTTGTTTTTGTTCTGGAGATTGAACACAGAACCTTGTGATAGGCTACCCACTTTACAACTGAGTTATATTCCTAGTGCTTTGTGTGTCTGTCTACATGTGCACATGTAAATGGATGCACATGTAGGTTTATGTGGAGGCCAGAAGGTCAGGTATGTCTTCTTCAATCACTCCCTTTTATTTTCCAAGCAGCATCTCTCATTGAAGCTGGAGCTCACCAGTTGGTTAGACTGGCTGGCCAGCAAGTCCCAAGACCTCCCTATCTGCTTCCTCAGCACAAGGGTGGGTTACAGGTGTACATAGCCACACATGGCTTTTTATGTGTGTACTGGAGAGCTGAACTCTACCAACTAAGCAACTTCTCAGCCCATTGTTCGATTTACCACAACCCTTAGGAAGAAATCACTTTCTTTTTTTTTTTTTTTTTTTTTTTTTGGTTTTTCAAGACAGGGAAGAAGTCACTTTGACATACAAACCATGAATGAATGAATGGGTAAGTTATGTAGTTTTAAATTTTTTTAAAATTTCATTTATTACTATACTGTATATAGTGTGTATATGTGATATGTATGTGTGAGTTAGGACATGCACATACCATAGTACACATATAGAGGTCAGAGAACAACTTTTGGAAGTCAGTTCTGTCCTCCCTTTTTCTATTCCCCGAATCAAACTCAGGTTATAAGACTTGCATGACAAGTACTTTTACCCACTGGGACACCTCACCAGCCTGGTGTGTTTGTTGGCTTGAAACAGGGTCTTATGTAACCATAAGACCTAGACTCCTTGTGCAGACAAATAGGATCTTTGACTCTTGATCCTCCCGTCTGTCTCTCCTATGCTAGGATTATAGGCATGCACCACCATGTTCAGTTTATGGCAGTGCTGGTAATCAGACCCAGGGCTTCATACGTGGGAGGCAAGCACTCTACCAACTGAGCTCCATTCCCTAGCCCAAGTCTGTATATTTACACACACACGTGCACACACATAGCCATATCTGAAACAAGTTTCACAAAACAGTGTTCACCCTTGTATGTGGTATATTCTGGTGTTTCATTTTTAAATTATTTAATTAAAAAAGAAACGCTTGGTGTGGTGGATTGCATTTGTAATCCTAGCACTAAGGAGGCTGAGGAAGGAGTATAGCCATAAAAGTGAGGCCTGCCTGGGCTATATAGAGGGAGACCTTGTTTAAATCAGTGCAGCACACTGGTTATGACTCAGTAAGTGTTGTTCTTGGTTCTTGTTTTGCTTTTTGTTTTTTGTTATTTTTAAATTGATTAATACACATATGTTGCCTGCATATATGTATGTGAATCACATGTGTGCCTGATGCTTGCAGAGGTCAGAAGAAGGTGTTGGGTCCCCTGGAACTGGAATTAAGGATGGTTGTGCACACCATGTGTGTGTGTTGGGAATCAAACCCGGGTCCTTTGCAAGAGCAATAAATTCTCTAAGCTGCTAAGTCAGTGTTCTAGCCCCTTTTCCTTAAAGATTTTTTTTTATTTTTATGTGTATGAGTGTTTAGCGCACAGTGTGAGTATGAACCACATGTACCCTGGTACCTGAGGCATTGGCTACCCTGGAACTGAAATTACAGATGGTTTTGAGCCACTTGGTATGGGTGCTGGGAATCAAATCACGATTCTCTAAAAGAAAGAATCAGAGTTCTTAACCACTGAGCCATCATCTTTCTAGCCACCCCACCCCCAAGCCTTGCTGTTTTGTTTGTTTAAGACAGAGTCTTACTATGTAATCCTAGGACTGCCTTCATCCACTGAGCATCTCACAGGCATCTTTTTTTTTTTCCCCCTTTCTTCCAAAGAGGCATTTCTGATGAGAATAAATAAGGATAGATACTCTGTTACAGAATTCTGAAAGTTCAAGCTAATACAGTAAAACAAGAGACAATAAGAATTATCATTTCAGAATGCTTACTATTACTGATGTAATCCAAGAAAGCCAACCCAACATCTATTAAAATCAGTGAGTTCAAGCCTAAAGTCAGTAGTAGATTGCCTGATATGCATGAAGCTCAACTAGCACCACCAAAAAAAAAAAAAAAAAAAAAAAAAAAATCCAAAAAATAAACAAACATTGCATATAAAGGCCATGAAGTGTGCATTTTCCTGTTTGTAGAATAACTGGCTCAAAAACTCATGGAAGTCAGCATGATGGTACATGCCTTTAACTCCACACTAGGGAGGTAAAGACTGAAGGATCAGGAATTCAAGGCTAGCCTTGGCTATGTAGTAAGTTCAAGGCTAGCCTAGGGTTCTTGCCAGCCTGCTTTAAATAACAAAAATTAATGTAGTAAGAAAATCTAATTTATTATTAATTGAAATCTTTAAAAACATGTAGATTCCATTTAAAAATGTAAACTGAAATAAGACTAAGGGAAAAGAAGACAGAAATCTACTCAACATGTACATCTCAGGACTGCTGTGGCAGCACCATGGATAATCCCAGCATGAGGAAAGAGGAGGCAGGAGGATCAGGAGTCAGGTATACCTTCACTGCATCTTGTGGCTGACTACAAGAGTAGGAGATGATTTACTATTGAACTATGCTTTACCTATCCTATTTGAAAATGATTTCACAACAACTTTATGATATATTTTCGACAAAGATAAATTTAAGTGCTAGACTACAGATTTTATTACTGCTTGCTCTTTCTTTCTTGTCTCCTTCCTTCCTTCCTTCCTTCCTTCCTTCCTTCCTTCCTTCCTTCCTTCCTTCCTTCCTTCCTTCCTTTCTCTATTTCTTTCTTTCTTTCCTTTCTGTTTTTTGAGGCATGGTCTCTCTACATAACCCTTGTTATCTTGGAACTCAGAGATCTGCCTGTGTCTGCCGTTAGTTCTCAGATTAAAAGCCTGGGCCACTACCCACCACACGTGATTTATTCCTGCTTTATAGCAGCTGAAGGAGAGGATCCTGATTGTACCTTAATGACATCAGGTTGCTTAGGAGAAACACTTTAATATTGAGAACAAAGGAAAAATTTCTCATGGGTCTCGAACATACCAGGTAGAGTAGAGAATGATCATTTTAACAACTTAAGAAAACTGCATCCCACCTTACAAACTGGTTCCTACAGAACAATTAGATACATGTATTTGTGCTGTATGGCAAGGAGCATGGTCGTGACGGTGGCTAGACAGGCCAGGACACTGTCCAGAGAGTCAGCTTGAGAAAAGATACATCTTAGAAAAGTTGTGGTTAGCCGGGCGGTGGTGGTGCACGCCTTTAGTCCCAGCACTTGGGAGGCAGAGGCAGGAGGATCTCTGAGTTCGAGGCCAGCCTGGTCTACAGAGTGAGTTCCAGGACAGCCAGGGCTACACAGAGAAACCCTGTCTCGAAAAACCAAAAAAAAAAAAAAAAAAAAGAAAAGTCGTGGTTGTTAGCCAGTGTGCTGTATCACCTTGTGTCCTGCTGTACTGGTTAATTTTTGGTCAACTTCACACAAGCTAGAATAATCTGAAAGAGAGGAGACCCTCACTTGGAAAAAAATTGGGGTCTGGAGAAATGACTCAGTAGTTAGGAGTACCAACTGCTCTTCCAGAGAACTCACCATATGGCAGGTTGTAACCATCTGTAACTCCAGTCTCAGGGGTTTTGACATGCCTTTTGGCTTTCATAGGCACCAGACATGTGTGTGGTACATAGCTATACATACATACATATACATACATACATACATAATTATACATATAGGCAGAACAAAACAAAACAAAAACAATCTCTAGCCAGCTGTGGTAGTGCAGAGCTTTAATCCCAGCACTGGGGAGGCAAAGGCAGGTGGATCTCAGTGAGTTCTAGGCTAGCCCAGTCTACACAGTGAGTTCCAGAACAGCCAGAGCTTCATAGAGAGACCTTGTCTCAAAAAAACAAAAACAAAAAAAGCCTCCATCAGCTTGGCTGGTAGGCTGGTCTGTGGGTCATTTTCTTGGCTGATAATTATGTAGGAGGGTATAGCCCACGGTGAGCAATACCAATCCTGGGCAGGTGGTCTTAGAGAATGTAAAAACTGTAAGCAGAGTAAGCCATAAAGAGAAAGCTAGGACGCTGCATTATGCCATGGTCTCTGCTTTGGTTCCTGCCTCCAGGTTGCTGCTTAGTTTCTGCCCTGATTTCTCACAGTGATGGACTGTAATGTTGGAAGTTAAGCCAAATAAACTCTTTTCTCCAGCAACAAGACACACACTAATGAAGTGTCCTAGTCACTGGTCTGTTGCAGGGGGTGGGGTTCATCTATGGTCATCATGGCAGGGAGCGTGGTGACAGGCAGGCAGGCATGGTGCTGGAGAAGTAGCTGAGAGCTCATATCTGATGTTCAAGTTACAGGTAGAGAAGTAGAGACAGACAGACTGGGCTTGGTGTGAGCTTTGGAAACCTGCTACAGTAACACTGCCTCCAAGGCCACACCTCTTAATCTTTCCTAAACAGTTCCAATAACTGGGGACCAACCATTCAATGAATGAGCCTTTGGGAGCCATTCTCATTCAAACCACTATATATAGCAACTAAATTATATTTTTTAAATTTCCTAGTGCTAGGAATTGAATTTAGAGTTTTATAAATACTAGTCAATCTCTCTACTACTGAACTATATTTCCAGCCCTATTTTATATTTTTTAAAGTTATTTGTGGTGCTTTGGATTGAACCCAGAGCTTCATGCGTGCTAGCTAGGCAAATAAATGCTGTACCACTGAGTTATACCCATAGCCCTAAAATTAATGTGTTCCTCTTGTTTTTGCTACAGGTGAGGATCCTATCTAAACTTCTGAGAAAGCTATTGGATATGGGATATGATCTGCCGCAGTCCCTAACGATACCGGATTGAAGGCAGGAGATGACACTGAGGCTGACGATGGACATAATTTAATGCAGATGAACTGAATAGTCTATGTATTCCTTCCAACTCAGTAAGTGCTTGGAGAAAGGTCGTCTATGTTTGGCTGTCCTAGGCTCCGATGCTTCAGTAATATACTCATTGAGTTGGCCACCATTGATCAAGTTGGAGCAGCTTTATGAGCTGAGTGAGACTTTTGACTAGAGGGCTCTTACACAGGTCTAAAAAGGCAGTGACAATGAGCAGGGCCCATTAAGGTTTCCCTTGAGACTCAATCTAATATATGCTGGAAAGGGTAATCAAGATTCCCATGGTTCAGGGGATGGGGATGTAGCTCATTTGGTAGAGTGCTTGCCTAGCATGTAGGAGATCCTTGATTTAATCTTTATTATCGCATAAACGGAGTGCGGTGGCGAGTACCTCTTGGAAAGTAGAGATACCTTGTCTCAAAACATAAAATAAACAAAAAAAGGCTTCCACATTTCTGTAGCATACACTAGCTTTAAATTGTATGTGTATGGTTTTCTTGCCTGCATGATATGTCTTTGTACCACATGCATGCTTGGTGCCCGGAGAGGCCAGAAGGCATCAGATTGAATGGACTGAGTTACAGCTGATTGTAAGCCATCATGTAGGTATCAGGAATGGAACTCAGGTCTTCTGGAAGAACAATCAGTGCTTTTAACTTCTGAACCTTCTCTTAGAAGTCACCCTAGGATAGGCGAAGTGGCACTTGTCATCAAAGCTTGATAACCTGAAGTCTTCCCTTAGGATTCCCATAGTAGAATGAGAGAACCAGCTCCTGCCAAGTTGTCCTGTCTTTCCCTCTCATACTGTGGCATATGTGAGCCACGCGTGTACACACACAGTAAATAAATAAATGTAATTTTACAATAGTTATTTAAATGACAGAATCTAGTGGCCTGAGTTAAACGCCTAGAACCCTGTAAAGGTAAAAGGAGAAAACGGCTGTCCTGAATTGTCCTCCAACCTCCACATGCGCCTCACACACACATCATATGCATGCATATACAACAATAACTGTTAAAGTTAGAAAAGGGGGATCTGGTGTACTTACATAAATAGGCATATATGCCATGCTCATAAGGATTTCATGCAATGAGGGTGCCATGATAATACCCTCAGTCGCTGCATAGATTCTATAAACCAAGAAAAAATGATAATACCTCAGTCGCTGCATAGATTCTATAAACCAAGAAAAATACCACAGCCAGCCTTCTCAGAAATAGTTGTGACTCTTCCAGGTGTTTTGTTTAAGAAGGAAACAGTTACTCTGACAGGGTTAAGAGTACCTAGCACTGCTGTGATTGTTCTCTGTGACCCTGTCCACTCAGACCACACCCCACACTTATTTTATTGTGCTCTGTTGCTTGTATACTATCTCCTTCCTATGGGCAAATGCTGTAGAACGGTTTTGCCATCAGCTAGAAGCCTGGTAGCCTTTGCCAACCTGTAGAACTTATTTTAGAAATTGACCTTCTCAAGTCTGGCAACATGACTCAGCAGTTAAAGGGACCTGGGTTTAGTTCTCAGTCCCTACATGGTGGCTGGCAACCTTCTATGACTCCAGTCCCAGGATACTTGAAGCTTCTCCTGACCTTTTTGGATTCTTGCACACCCCTGGTACACAGACATACACTCAGGCACACACACACACACACACACACATTTAAAAAATGAGTTTTGGGTTTTTTGTTTGTTTGTTAAAAATTTTGCCTTCTTAACTCTTTAGTGAGTAATTTTCCCAGTGTCAGCAGGTCAGGGGGAAATGGTATAGACTGGAAGAATGTACCAGAAGTTCTGCATCTGCCTATTTGCTCCTCTCTTAGATTCAATTCCTGAAAGTTTAAAACTAAATTTTGATGTGTCTGGCTAATATTAAGTTTCACTTTTTTAAAAAAGGCTGTTTCTGATGCTTGGAAGCTATCCTTTCATCCACAAAGATGGTAATAAATCTTTGCCTTCCACAGTTCAGACCAAGAATTCACTGCAACAAGGTAAGCCAAACAAATACATACACATATAATATGTTCTTTAGATTTTCCCCATTTCCTGGCTTGTATAGTCCTCTCCTTAGATCCTACCAGACAGCATTTGGACAAGTATTGGGCGGTTCCCAAAAACCACAGAGCACTGTCACTTTGTGACTTGGTTGTGAAGTCCATTTAGCTGCGCCCTTTTGCCCTTTCCTGTCAGCCAAGCAATGTCACCTGTGCCTGTCCAGTCAGCACACAGCAGAATTAACCACCGAGGAGCATGCTCCCCTCCCTCTCCTGCCTCCCCTTCCCCTTCCTGTCAGTTTTTGTTGTTTTGTTGTTGACTTGTTTTTGTTTTGTTTTTAAGATTCATTTGCTTTTTCCAGGTGTTGTGGTGTATACCTTTAATCTTAGCAGGAGGGAGGTAGAGAGACAGGAGAATCTCTGTGAGTTCAAGGCCAGCCAGGTGCTGGGAACTGAACCTGGGCCCTCTCTGAAAGAACAATGAGTGCTCTTAACTACTTGACAGTCCTCCAGACCTGGTTTTTGTTTATGACAGAGTGTCATGCTGATCTGCAGACCCAGGCTGACCTGTAAATCACTGTGTAACCAGGATGACTTTGAACTGGTCCTTCCTCACCCTCCCCAGTGTAGGGACCTACAGGTGTGAACCATCACACACAGTATCGTGTACTGTAATTTTTGGTTTGTTTTTGCTTGTTTGAGTCAAGGATTTCATGTAACCTTGGCTGCTCTCTGATTTGCTGTGTAACATGAGATGATTTTGAGCTATGTGCTGGGTTTTATGCCTTTAATCTCATAATCCCAGCATTAGAGAGGCAGAGGTGATCAGATCCCTTGAGTTTTTAATGGCCAGCCCAGGGTACATAATGAGTTCCAGGACAGCCAGGACTACACAGAAAAACCTTGTCTCAAAAACCAAAAATAAAAAAAAAAAGAAAGAAGGTAAAGAAAAAAAAGATCTTGAATTTCTGATCATTCTGCTTTATCAAGTTCTGGGATGCCTTGCTTTTTAATTTTTAATACTGAGTCATGCTTGGGATGTTTCCCTTCAGTCTTTGACATGATAATGAATGCCTCCAAAAACTTGAGATAATTCAGTTTAACAAATAAAATTTAAAAATTAAGAATTTAAAGTTTTCTTTTAAAATCAAGTTTTGCAGGGCTGGACAGATGGCTCAGTAGTTAAGAGTGCTGATCGTTCTTCTAGAGGACCCAGCTGCAATCTTTAGTACCCACATGGAGACTCACAACTGTTTGAGACTTCAGTTTCAGGGCATCTGATGCCCTTTTCTGGCCTCTATTGGTACTACATGCATTAGTGCACAAACTTTCAAGCAGGGGAAATACCAATATACATAAAATAAATATTAACAAAAGTATTTTTGTAAGTGACAAGTTTTGAAAGTCAGTTGTCTTCATTTGGATCAGTGTGTCTCCTGTTTGTCATTACATCTAGGTGTCAGCTGATGGTTATGAAGTAGAAAATCTCATCTCTGAAGACCTCATAAAGAGAAGCCATGGCTTTAGAACAGAGTATTTCATTAGACCTCCAGTCTATGTGACAGTTTCCTTTCCCTTTAATGTGGAAATCTGTAGGGTTAACATAGATCTCACAGCTGGGGGATGTCAGAATGTCACTGGCCTGGAATTATATACCTCTGCCTTATCTAGCAGAGCCTCTCGGGATGCACAGGACTGCTGGACTACAGGCCCAATGGACACATCTGTCCCAGACAAGGAGGCCTTCACTTTGGTAGGCAAAGTCTTACTGAAAAACCAGAACCATGTGGTGTTCAACCACAGAGGCTTTAAGGCCAGGCCACCTTTTAGCCCAATGGAAGTCACACTCCTCTCTCCTGCTGTTGTAGCCCAGGAACTCTGGAATAAAGGGGCTCTTTCCCTTAGCCATGTGGCCCACCTCAAGATCGGTATCACCCATGTGACAGGGAGTGGCATCTCTTGCATTAAGCGTTTGGAGGTATGGGGTCAGCCAGCCAGGACCTGCTCTCAGGAGGTGATAAATAGTGTCTTGTTGACAGCCTCAGAAAGCCTGCCTCAGGACTTGGGTCTGCACACTCCAGCCTTGCCCATGGAGAGTGACTATGACCCTGGGGGTCAATCTGAGGCCCAGCAGTCTCCCTGTACCTTACAGGACATGTCTGAGGTGGTTCATGATGTACCAGAGGAGTTCCTGGATCCTATCACCCTGGAGATCATGCCATGCCCCATGCTGCTACCTTCAGGCAAGGTCATTGACCAGAGCACTCTGGAGAAGTGTAACCTCAGTGAAGCTGCTTGGGGCCGAGTGCCCAGTGACCCTTTCACAGGGCTAGCCTTTACTCCACAGTCCCAGCCCCTACCTCATCCTTCCCTGAAGGCCCGGATCGACCGTTTCCTACTCCAGCACTCTATTTCAGGCTGCCACCTGCTTGGGAGAGCACAGACTCCATCAGCAATGGTCCCTTCTGTCATTACCCTGCCCTCAAGGAAAAGGAAGACGGAACAGGCTGAGCACAGCTCACACTACAGCCTTGGCATGGATCCTTCTTCCTCTGCCACAAGCCCTTTACTCTCACCCGCTACCTCAGAGCCAACTGCCAAGAAGATGAAAGCCACCAGTGAGCTCGGCCTGACAGACATGGACTGTTCAGCAGGTAACTCACTCTTTTGTGGTCAGGGCCGACATCCCTGCCCTTTCTGTTGACTTTATGCTTTACTAGGTTAGATTTAGGAGGCTGGGGACCATGCCTCTTCCTTCTCATTTTTGTAGGGAGTCTCAGTTTTTTGGTTTTTGTTTTTTAATATTTATTTATTTATTTATTTATTTAATGAATATGAGTGTTTTGTCTGCTTGCACAACTACACATTAGAAGAGGGCATCAGATCCCATTATATATACTTGTGAGCTGCCATGTGGGTACTGGGAATTGAATCCAGGACCTCTGGAAGAGCAGCCAGTACTCTAAACCTTTGCGCCATCTCTTCAGCCCCAAGACATCTTAGTTTTGTCTTTGGCCCATAGATAATGTGGAAGCCCCAAAGGATTTTGTGTGTTCTCTTATTATTCTGAGATTTTTTTTTTTAATTTTGTTTGTTTGTTTAGAAAGAAGGCTTCACTCTGTATCTCAGGCTAAAGCTTACTATGTAGTTCTGACTAGTGTTGAACTGTGTTGAGTCTCCTGTCAAGACACCCCCCCACACACCTGACTGTTCCTGAGTTCTGTCACCGTGTTTTGTGATTGATCATCTTATTGGTGAACTTGGCTGCTCTGTGTTTTCTGGAAAGTGCAATGCTTTTTCCTGCCTTGAATCCTCCTTTCAGACCTGCTGGGAGGGGAAGCAATAGGTTCCTTAAAGCAGACCATGTCTTCTGTTTTGGAACCTTCTATATGTCATGTGTTTGGATGCCTTTGGGGTGCTATGTCTTGTCTTCCCAGAGGAGATGGAAGGAAGTGCATTGTGGTTCCCCCTGCCTCCATTATCCATGAGGAGACACAGCACACAAGAAAGTGGAAAAGTGTGAGGTTGGAGGCCTGCCTCTCAGGAAGAGAACATGGTTGGTAAATGTGAGGCTGAGTTTACTGTTGCTGAGTACGAGATGTCAGCGGCGCATCTTCCTGCCTCATCCTGCTGACGTCACAGGGTTTCCTGGATCGGCATCCCAGCTACCACCTAAACAGGGCAGCCCTGGCCTGCTTTGGAAATGTCTGGCAAACCATGTAACTTTTTAAGATTGACAAGATAAGACTTTTGTTTGTTTTGTTTGGCTGGTTGGTTGGTTGGTTTTGGCTTTGAAACAGGGTTTTTCTGTGTAACTCTGGCTGTCCTGGAACTTGTTCTGTTTACCAGGCTTGCTTCAGACTTGGAGATCCACCTGCCTCCTGTGTGCTGGATTAAGATGTGCAGTACCGCTGCCCCTCTCTAAGAGTTTTAAAGATGACTTTTGTTGTTGTTGTTGTTTGAGATAGGGTCTTAGGCAACCCAGGCTAGCCTGGAATTCTGTATTACTAGGATGCCTTTGAACTCCTGATCCTCCTACCTCCACGTCCCAAGTACTAGGATCCCAGTTGTGTGCCACCATAGCGAGTCAGACACACACTCCTCCTTTCATCGTCCTTCTGGTTGTCAGGTGGATTCCTTATAAGTTTTTCTTAATTACTTTCCAGTTTTTAAAAGGTTTTATACATTTCATTATTACTAGTATTATTATCATTGTTATTGTGTATGCTAGTTATTCTCTTCCTCTATGGATTCTGGGGATTGAACTTGGGTTGTCAGGACTATGTGACCAGCAAGCTCAAGGCCTTTTTCTACCTCCTCAGCACCAGGGTTCCAGGTGTGTTCCCCTACATCTGGGGTTGTGGCACAGATTCTGGGAAATGGACTCAGGTCTGCATGCTTTTGCTGAAAGTACTTTACTCACAGAGCCAGTTCCCTAGCACTTGAGCCTTTATTTATTTATTTATGTATTTATTTATTTTTAATTCAGAAAAGTATGGTAGCAAATGCCTGTAATTCCAGCATTTGAGTCTAAGAGGTAGAGGCTGAAGAATCAACATGAGTTTGAGGCCATCTTGAGCTACATAGTTATAACTTTATCTCAAAAAACCCAAGAGGAAAATAGGAGGGAAGTCAGCTGAGGCAGAGGATAGAATATGATAGGGGCCGTCCAGAGTTTGTATCTGCTTGTCTCATCATTTCCTTGGCCATCAGGAAGGCCTTGTGAACTGTAACACAGGGCCTTGGGGTGTAGCTGAGCGAGTGGTAGAGACTGACTGTCTAGAAGGCACAAGTTCCAGGCTATATCCCCAGAACTACAAAACAAATGAGGGAAGAAAGGAGGTAGGTGCAGTTCTGCTTGGAGCCTCAAGATGGCTCTGTCCTGCACACCACTTTGAGGAGCTGCGTGAGAAGCCCAGAGTTTCAGTATCAGAGATGGGAAGGTATAGTAGTAAATATTAAAACTGCCAAATTTGTCGTGGTAAATCTCCTACCTGAAGGAGACCAGTAAAGGAAAACACAACTCAACAATTATGAATATAAATTGCATGCCTAGATTGGGCAGATTTACCACTACACTACTCTAATCCCTGGTTATGAGATCCCTTATAACTTGCGGTTTATCCATGCTTGTCCTTCTGGCTCCGTCCTCCATCGTAGGCTTCCTTCTACCTCGACTTCCTCCTGCTTCGACTTCCTCCTCTGCTTCTGCTCTACCTTTTATATCCAAATCCTCTCACTCTCTCCTCCCCTAAGCCTTTTTCTCTGCCTCCCCTTCTACTGCCCAATCACTGGCTCTAGCCTTTATTTTACAAGTTTTAATTGAACAGAAGGTTCACAAGACATCACCTGTGTACAGATTCAATCATCCTCTGCAGCCCCTCCCAGGAAAGTGAAACTAGGATCAAAATACAAGGCTGGGGCTATCCACAACAAGAAGGAGTTGTCAGGGCTCCCAGGACTTGACTCCCTTGTTGTGTCATTACCATTCTGGGGACGTTATACTCAGTGTCTGAACTTGAAAGGGTCATTTTCTACCTCCAAGGACTTGTGGCAATTTCTCTTTTGCTGAGTTTTCCTGGATATATTATGTGTGTGTGCATCTCTCAACAGGTCCAGTGTCCCATGAGCAGAAGCTGTCGCAAAGTCTGGAAATTGCCCTGACTTCCACCCTTGGCTCCATGCCTTCCTTCACTGCCCGGCTCACCAAGGGGCAGCTCCAACTGGGCACAAGAGGGAGCAGTGCTTGCAGGAGGCCAGCCACCACCTCCGGTAATCTTCAGGGGCTCTAGCATCTGCCTATGCCGAATGCTGGACCTAGTCCTTCAGGATCTGTGGGCCTGCACAGCCCACTCTCTTACTGCAATCCCCACTCTCTCTTGTCTTCTCCAGAAGGAGATGAAGGGCTGCCTGAGACTCATCATGGGCAAGCCCTTCTTTAGTTAGCCCTGTCATTCTGTGGACCAGAGTCTGGCTACCTTTGCTACAGGTTTTTGTTTTGATTATTTTGACATGGGGTCTTTGCTGACCTTGAACTTTCCAGTTCCCAAGTGCTGGGGTTACAGCTGAGACTCACCACACCAGGCTATAGTGGACTGCATAGTCCTCTCCTGGGACACGGATGCTCCTTTTCTGTTTCCTGGCCTTCCTCTCATCTGATATCTGGGTATTTTATGTACATGTGAAGAAAGGTTGAGGTCTCAGATTTCCTCTTCTGCCTTCTTGGCAACATTTTTATCATTGTACTAGAAAAGCACAGCAGTAATTACTGAGACACACCCTTCCCTCTCCCAAAAATAACCTTGGATTATACTGTATGTTAGATACAAAGTGAGGAACTCACTGGGTTTCTTTTCCTCTGTTTTCATTTGTCTTATTTTATGTGTCTGAATGTTTTAGCTGCGTGTATGTCTGTGTACCATGTCTGTGCCTAGTAGAATTCCAAAGAAAGGTCAGGTATCCTGAAACTGGAGTTACAGGTAGTTGTGAGTCACCATGTTGGTGTTGGGAACCAAACCCAGGTCCTTTGCTAGAACAGCCAGTGATCTTTAATCACTAAGCCATCATCTCTCTAGTCATATGTCCCTTCACCATGCCCTTTTTAAACAAACGACAAGGTGGAACCTGGTGAGGCTGATGGGCAGGCCCTTGACTTCCCCCTGATGATGCAAAGGTTGTCCCTCCTGTTGTCATCTGGATTTCCATTTCACTACTGCCACTCTGATTATTTCTTCCTATATCCAACAACATGTCTTTCAAAGTACCCAGTGGAATGAGGCTTGTGACTGCTTGTCCACTAGCATCCAGGGATGTGATTGGCCAGCCTTTCCTACCTTCAGCCATTTCTTTTCACTTTCCATTGTGAGAATCTCTCCCATTGAGAGCCCTCATCTAATACTGCCCTTTCGACTCCTGCTTCTCCTGCTTCTCCTCCTGACAGCTGCTGGGATCCCAGTCCTTGACATCTCCAGCACCTTCTCTAACTCTGAACTGTGCTGCCTGCCTCCCAAAGCTCTCCTCCCAGCACTCCCTCAGCCCATGCTGGTAAAGAGTCTCGTCTCTACTTGTCAAACCTTCAACATGGAAGTAGTCAGTTTGTCCTTCAGTGTCCTCTCTCTGACATTATCAGGTCCTTTTTGCACACATGTGGAGGTCAAAAGATGACTTTAAGAAGTTGGCTCTCCCCCACTGTGGACTCCAGGGCTGGAACTCAGGCTGTCAGGCTAAGCCATCTCTTCATTCTCTTTTGTACTTTTCTTTGCTGTGGTTCTGAGAGACACCCTGGTAGCAGCTCTGCAGCCTTCCCCCAGCCCATGCAGTACTCTTGTTAGCTCCCATAGCTGCTTTGCCCACCATCCCCATCGTCCACGGCCTTGTCCTTATCGAGTCAGATTCTTGTACAATTACAGATCACAGTGTTCCACTTAGTTCACATGGCATTAGTCAGAGCCCACTGTCCCAAATCTTCTTTCCTCTTCATCATACCAGCATTTCTGCATATTTATTTTGTTTTAATGATCTTTGTATTCTGTCTCTGAAATTGTTCAAGGCTCTAGATCTCTGAGAGCTATTAATGGGGTTTCCTGTTGGTACTAAAGGTAGTTGGAGCCCTTTGTGTATTTCTCTGTGTAGCTTTAGCTGTGCTTGACCTAGCTCTGGAGACCAGGCTGGCCTCAAACTCACAAAGATCACCTTGCCTCTACTTCCCAAGTGCTAGGATTAAAGGCACACACCACCACTGCTCAGACCATGTATATTTCTGTGCTGTGCCAGGTATGTGTTAGGACTAGGGAAGTACTTAAGTGGATAGAGTGCTTGCCTACCACATACAAAACCCTAAGCTAGTGTCCTGCAGCACTTAACCTAGACTTGATACTTTGTGTCTATAAGCCCAGCACTTGGTACAGGCATTAAAATTAGCCTGAAATACTTAACGCCCAGTCTGAGAGAGAGAGAGAGAGAGACACACACACACACACACACACACACACACACACACACAGGTCCATTCCTGCAGTCCTAGCACTGATGGAGGCCCTTCTGTTTACAGATGACCCTGCTCCCCCGTGCAATCTCTATGCTGGATGCTTCTGAGGTCGTCGGTACCATAAGAACTCTTTTTTTTTTAAAAAATCAGCCTTTTGTTTTCTCGAGATAGGGTTTTACTTAGTTAGGGTTTTATTGATGTGAACAGACACTATGACCAAGGCAACTTTTATAAAAGACAACATTTAATTGTGGCTGTCTTACAGGTTCAGTCCACTATCATCAAAGTGGGAGCATGGCAGTGTTCAGGCAGGCCTGATGCTGGAGGAGCTGAGAGTTCTACATCTCATTCCAAAGGCAGACAGGAGAAGACTGACTTCCAGGGAACTAGGATGAGGGTCTTTTTTTTTTTTTTTTTTAATGTTTTATTTAAAGATTTATTTATGTATGTGACTACACTGTAACTGTCTTCAGACACACCAGAAGAGAGCATCAAATTCTCATTACAGATGGTTGTGAGCCACTATGTGATTGCTGGGAGTTGAACTCAGGACCTCTGGAGGAGCAGATGGTGCTCTTAACCACTGAACCATCTCTCCAGCCCTAGGATGAGGGTC
Source organism: Mastomys natalensis (assembly GCA_021653895.1). NCBI lineage: Eukaryota > Metazoa > Chordata > Mammalia > Rodentia > Muridae > Mastomys > Mastomys natalensis. The sequence continues at coordinate 174,423 of JAJTUV010000641.1, forward strand.
TTAAAGCCCACGTCCACAGTGACACACCCATTCCAACACGGGCACACTTCCTAATAGTGCCACTCCCTGGGCTAAGCATATTCAAACTATCACAGGGTCTCACTATGGACCCTAGGTTGGCTTCAGACTTGCAGTGATTCTTCTGCCTCAGCCTCCCATATGCTAGGATGATAGACATGTCCTATCTTACTGTGTAGTTTTGGATGGTATGTTATTTGCTATATAGTCCTTGAACTTAAAGGCAATCCTCCTACTTCAGCCTACCCCCCTCTATTCCCAAAGAATCCTTGGAGACTTGTAGACTAACTTGTAGCCTCATGTATGCAGGAGCAGACAGGAGACCTTGTGTCAAGGCTGAAGGGCCAGGACCAATAACTGAGGTTGTCCTCTGACTTCCACACCCCAGCCAAGGCACACATATACCAGGACTCAAAAAGATTTGAAAGATCAGAGTGGGCTGGAGAGATGGTTCAGTGGTTAAGAGTACTTGTTCTTACAGAGAACCTGAGTTCAATTCCCAGCATCTGAATGATGGCTCACAACCGTCTGTACATCCGGTTCCAGGAGATCTGATACCCCTCCTGCCTTCTGTGGGCACCAGGCACACACATAGTACAATGGCATATATGCAGACAAAACACTCATACACATAAAACCAAATATTTTTTTTTTTAAAGAAAGCAAGGCTGGAGTTAAGAATTTCCAAGCCAGGAATAGTAGCTTGCAGCTATAGTCTAAGCCCACAAGGGCTAAGGCAAGATGATCCTAACTAAGTTCAGGATCAACTTGGAAAAAAGACAAAAACAAGGAATTTTTGCAAAGTGATCTAACTTGGGGTCTCCCAAGTCACTGAAGAGTGAGCTTTGAAAACAGGCCAGCCTGGCCTCTGTATTTCCTAGAGTTGAGGAGAAAGAACAGCTTTTTCAAACTAAAGTCACTAGGAAGGAAGAGCCACAGGAATCAAGACCAGAGCTGCCCCCACTTAGAGTCCTTGAGGGAATCTTGTAGTGGGGGTGACTGCCCAAGGCCAGAGCAGTTCAAGGGATCAAGGGGTTAGAGGCAGCCACTAAGAGATCGAAGTTGCCCCTCTGATGATCCCTGCACCCCAATGGTTCTGACTGTCCTGGTAGTTGGCCCACATTCTGCTTTTTGCTTTCCTGACAGCTTCTCTTGGCAAGGTAAGCTTGTACCTTGTGCTAGCTTTGGCACTTTGTTTGGGAGATCAGGAGACAGGCCTGGTCCTGTTGTGTACTGCAGTTCTTAAACATTCATTCGCAGTACCAAGATAAAGATGGCAGGTAGATGGGAGGTTTGCTGTGTTCCAGCTTCCAGGAGCAAAGCTTGCACTGAGGAACAGCTCCACCTAACCCTGCCTCATTTTCCTGATTCACTAGAGCATCCAAGGAGTGTTTCTGGCCCAGAGTGTGCCTCCTGCAAACAAGCATTTTCTTCCTACTCCACAAATGAGCCTGTGTACCAGCTGCCCTGTGGCCACCTTCTGTGCCGACCCTGCCTGAGTGAGAAGCAACGTTCCCAGCCCATGATGTGCACAGCCTGCCAGCAGCCAGTCACCAGCCAGGATGTGCTACGGGTCCATTTTTGAGTGACAAGCCTCAACTGGAGAAGCCCCCATTTTGGGGGAGACCTGAAGGTGGAGGAAGCAAGAACAGGATCCCAGTGCCTCTGTTCTCTCCTGGGCTGGAATACCTCATGGTGTGTTATGGGGACTGGGTAGGGACATCCCACTCCTGCTTAGGCAACAACAGGATAATAAAGCCATAGGGCTGGGCTGGGGAAGACATCACTATTCTTCCTGGCCTACCTTGCCACTCCCCAACCAGAGCCAGCCCCAACTGTTCAGGAGCATCCCCTGATGCCCCCATGTTATCTGCATACAGCCTTGTAATGGAGCTTTGTGGGTGGGGCTCAGTAGACTGTGACGTGGGACCTCACACAGCCTTCTCTGCCTCAGGGTCACTCAGAAGTGGACCATGGTAGGGGCTGTTAAGCACATGAATTATCCATGTGTACTCCCACCCCTGCAGACACTTGCAGCCTTAATAAAGTGACAGTTGACGTTCACTGAGGATTCCTCCTGGCACACAGAACAGGACAGCCATATGCAATCACTTGCACCAGGTAGGCAGGGGTTCAGATCTATCCAGCGTGGGTGTTGGTGCCAGGGGAAAGCAAGTAGCTCCCCTCAGGCCAGGAGCCAGAGTTGCCCCTGGAGCCACTCTCTGAGGGAGAGGATTCCTGTTCCATAGGTAGCCCACTGCAGGAAAAAACTTGTTTATAGGAAAAATTTTTAACAAATCCGGTGTATGTGTGTAGGCACGTGTGCCCTGGTATGTCTATGGAAATCAGTGCTCCAGGGATCAGCTCATTCTTTCCAACTGTGTGACCCCAAACCTCAGGTCCTGCCGTGTGGCAGTCTCCTTTACCCTCTGAACCACCTTGCGTCCCTACGCTACATTTTTTTTTCCTTTCAAAATTAAACCTTATGGAGTCCCAAAGAAACGAATTGCATATGCTCTGTTGGGCCTGTAGAGCTTCCAGCCAGTAGAAGACCACCTGTGCAGGACCTCACAGTCCCACTCCCTTCCGGCATTCCACGCTGTGAGATAAATCGCAGCCCCTTGAGCCACTTGTTGTCTCCTCTGGTTGCCCAGGGCTCAGTCCCAAGATTTAGGGAATCTGCTTTCAGAGTTCCTAGGATGTGTCCATAGAGGTAGCCAGTAGGGGAATGCCACTTCCTTCCTCCTACACATACCAGTGCCTGTTGGGCTTCAGCTTTCATATGAGATACTAGGGTCTGCATGGACAGGCCATGCTGCACTCCTGGTGGCTCCTGCACATCCCACTCTATGCCTGAGCCTCCCTTCTGGGTATTGTGTTCTTGGCCCATGCAACGACAGAGGGCTTGGTTTGGGGGTCCACACCTCCCCATAACCTATCATGGTCTCTGGAGTGGCCCACTTTCCACTCAGCCTTTATACCTCTATGTGAGTACCGGGAGCCATCCCTGTTCTTCCCCTTCTCCCCCTCCCCTGCTCCCAAGAGCCCCCACGCTGCTGCTTCTCTGCAGCTCTACCAGAGGTACCTGGCCTACTCTGCTGGAAAACTAGGTCTGGGAGTCCCTGGGGTAGGCTAGAGATACCCTGAGTCCAGGGCGGAGGCACTCCCACACTGTAAATGTGATTAAATTTTCTCTTAAAAATCTGACCCTGCCCCCATGGAAGTGCTCTTTTTCTTCATCTGCTACCAGAAACAGTATAATCTTCCCTAGAATACATGAGTGAAAGCTGGGTGTGGTGTAAGTTTGTAAATACAAATATCTGAAGGACTGCTGTGAGTTCAAGGTCAGCCTGAGCTACATAGCAAACACTTGTCTCAAAGACACTGAAATAAAAATATATTTGGCCCCATGGACATTTTATTTCTCAGAGAGTGGACCTGGGGCCTGGCACAAAACAGCTTCCTTGCTCAACACCATTAACAAAGAAGATGCAGCTATAACTTTGCCTCCACCTGGCAGCCTCCCAGAGATGACATGTCCTTTGCCTGTTAATAGGGTCATATACTCAGTGGTGGCACAAGACCTAAGACATGTGGCACTGGGGTCTTGGGGCTAGAGGTCCACAACAGCTCCAGGTTCTGGGTCTTCATTCCCTAAGTTAACAGGTGAGGCCTGGTCAGCTGCCTGATGGGGCGGCCCTCAGCCACTCCCTGAGCTGCTGGAAAGGAGGCTCTGTCAGAATTAGTCCTGGAGGTAGAAGAAATAGAAGAACCAGATAGCCAGGAAGAAGACCAGCAGCTGCTCACTGTTCACGGAGAATCCCTGCTCCCTGCTCTGCTCCCTGCTCTGCTCCCTGCAGGCGGTCACCTGGGTCCTGCAGTTGCTCGGGCTAGGGCTAGGTCCGGGGACTGAGTAGGATTGCCCAGGCTCACACTCATTCTTCTTACAGTTCTCCATTTTGAGGCTGCTCTGCTGCTGGGCTCCTTTCCATTCCCCAGGAAACAGGGTCCTCTGACGCTCGAGGTCCTGTAACTAGGTCTCCAGACAAAGAGACCAGCCTCCCACTGCCAGTGGCATTGTGACGCAGACCTGAGTTCCATTGTGATGGCCACTGGGGTGGAGTGGGGTTCCTGTGGGCTGGCCTTCTCCCACAGAGCTCCCTTGTGCATTCTTGGAGGAGGACTTAGCCCACAGCTTCCCCCACTCTGCTCCCTACTGAGGCCCACTGCCGTCTCACCTGGCCTCCATGGCCCTGGCACGTGCAGCATCTTCTCTCCATTTCTAAGTGAAAAGGGAGAGCCAGGTTGGGAACTAGCCAAAGCCATACTGTTCAAAACAGTCGTCTTTCATTCCTGGGTGATGATATTAAGATGAAAAACTCAGAGTCATGGCTCACACTTGTATTCCCAGCCCTTATGCATTTGAGGCCAGCCTGAGCTACACAGAGAAGCCTTGTCTCAAAAGGAAGCAAATTGGATTCACATTTCTACTGTCACCAGCCAGCCACATTTCATAGAGGCCACTAGACTGGACAGTTGAGCTACAGACCAATTCTACTGTCACAGTTAAGTGTGATCACAATTTGAGGCCAAGATATGAATGTGAGACTGATGTGCTCCATAGAAACCTTTCTCCTAGGAGAGAAGACCCCTAAATAGAGGAGAGAACACAGGATGGCTTGAACCTCTGCTAACCAGTGACCACCATCTGGGGCTCCACTTGTTGAAGTGGCTCTCTTGCCACCCCTCCCCCAACCCCATGCTTGGGATGGAACCCAGGGTCTCATTCATTCTAGGCAAGTGTTCCTCCGACCCCACGAGACATCCTTATGATCTGCCCAGAAGAGAGGATTTCCAGGAGGCCACAGAAGTAAAGATAAGAGAGGGACAACTTGTCACAGCTGCTAGTATCTTCTAGCAACAAGACAGTGCTACATAGCACCACTCAAAATACTTTGTCTCTTCAAACACTCCTATTTAAAAAACAAACAAAACCCCTTCTTACTGTGCACCTGTGCTGAGGAATCAAATCCCAGGCCTCAGGCACAGGAGGCAGGTAAGCTGCAAGCACTCAGACGCAGAGGTAGGTAGATCTCTAGGTTTAAGGCCAGCCTGGTCTACATAGCAAGTTTCAGGACATCCATTTCAGGACTGGATAAAGTGACGCTGTTCTTTCCTGAAGAAAGGAAAGGAGGGAGGGAATGGGCTCCTCAGGGCACTGGAGAGATGGCTCAGTGGTTAGGAACACTCTTGCAGAGGACCTACACTCTATTCCCAGCACCCACATGGTGGCTCACAACCTCCTGTAACTTCAGTTTTAGGGAATCCGGCACCTCTTCTGAAAAAGGAGGGTCCAACACAGTCAGGCATGGCTGGAGGAAGATGTAGGGTCCCTACCTTTCACTCTTGAACTGTTTGCTACTGACAGATACAGGGACAGAGGGGACATAGTGCCTTCAGCTCACACAGATGCTCCTGCTTAAACTAAATGGGCCACAAAATGAAACGAACCAAAAGTTGTGGTTCTGAGGAGAGACTGGGAAGGAAGAGGCAGAGGAGTGCGTGGGGCGAGGGAAGTAGGGGCTGGGGGATAGAACAGGAGGGAGATATGTAAAGGAGAGAGAATAATCAGAATACAATACACATATGAAGTTGTCAAAGAACAAAACTAATTTTAAAAATTAGAGTAAGGCCCGGAGAGAGGGCTCAGCAGAGTACTGGAGGCCCTTGCAGACAGGGCCTGGGTTTGACTCCCAGCACCCACATGGCAGCTCAAAACTATCTGTAACTCCAGTTTCAGGGAGATTCAACACCCTCTTCTGGCTTTTGAGGTCACCAGACAAAAATAGTGCACAGACAGACAGATAGGCAAACCCTCATACACATAGAATAAAAAAGTTTTAAAATAGAAAAAAAATTCATTTATAAAAAATCCCTGTTCTACCAGAAAGCAGCATAGACAGCTTGGGCTGGTCCTTTGGGGACTAAGGAGCCATATTGCCTCCATGGAGGGACCACCTACACCCAGATTATAGACTCAAGAACAGGTGACATACATGATTTTATGCATATTAGGAAGCTATGACTACCTTGAAGGGCTGCATGTTTTAAAAACCTTTGTATTTCAATGCTTAAAAGAGAGCTGAGGTGGCCTGGAGAGATGGCTCAGCAGTTAAGAGCACTGACTGTTCTTCCAGAGGTCCTGAGTTCAATTCCCAGCAACCAACCATATGGTGGCTCACAACCATCTGCAGTGGGGTCTGATTCCCTCTTCTGGTGTGTCTGAAGAGAGCAATGGTGAACTTATGGAGGAGGAGGAGTGTACAGAGGGTGATGCCCTTGGCCGTGTGGGACATGTTTTATGTGAATTATTTAATTAAGACAGTTGAGTGGTCACCCATAGATCCTGTCTACACTGCCTACACTGATCTGGTGGAAGACCGCTGGCCACTATCTAGAGCACTGCTTCTCAACCTTCCTAATGCTGTGATCCTTTAACATAGCTCCTCATGTTGTGGGGACCCCAACCATAAAACTATTTTTATTGTTACTTCATAACTAATTTTGCTACTGTTATGAATTGTAAAGTAAATGTGTTTTCCAGAGGTCTTAGGTGACCCCTCTGAAAGGGTCGTTCTACCCCTAAGGGGTCATGATCTACAGGTTGAGAACCACGATCTACGGGAACCTCCACTTGAGTCCATATCCTCCATGAAGGTATGAAGTCAATAAACTCTCTGTAGCTTCAGGCCTCATGAAAGTGGGTCCATCTCCTGGTACAGTGTGAGTGGAAGGGTACCCACCATGCGGCCACTGGGAGGAGGATGTTTCAAGGGTCTTAGATTGTGTCTAGGGGTCGTGGGTGTCAGGATTCTGATGAGGCAGGCTTGTCATGTTTCATGGAGACTCCAGGCATGTGATAAAACTGCATCACTGGAAATGCAGGTGTGATTTGGTGCCCAGCGAACCCCATGTGGCTCTGGTGGTATTTGAAGGCACGAGGATCAGAAGGACTGGAAGACAGCAGTCCCAGAAATAATTTATGACTAAGAGGGTTGAACTGGGGTAACTCTCGAAAAGACATGCCAGACACAGAGGCAACTGCCTTTAGTACCAGCACGCTGAAGGCAGAGGAAGTCAGATCTCTTATCAGAGTTCCAAGCCAGCTTGGTTTATGTAGCAAGTTCTAGGCCAGCTAGGCTTCTTACATAGTTAGACTCTCCAAAAGGGTTGGGAAAGGACTCAGCAGTTAACTCCAGTTCCAGGAAATCTGATGCCATCTTCTGGGTGCCAGGCATGCATGTGGTGCACATACATATATGCACGCAAAATACTCATACACATAAAATGCAAAAATAAATCTGAAAAGGGGGAGGGAGGAAGGGCAGAAGTCTGAAGAAATAGCCCAGTGGTTAAGAGAATTCACTACTCTTCCCCAATACCCAAATTCAGCTCCTTACATCTACCTCAGGTGGCTCACAGACACCTGTAACTCTACCCTCTAAATTCAGTGCCTCTTCATGTACCTGGCTTCACAAGACTAGGACACAAACGTACAAACATACCTAAAAAATAAGTTTATTTTTATTTATAAGGTTAACTGCAGAATATCAAACAGGTTAGACTGTAGCTCCAAGCTGGTCTCTATCTCCCAGGACCCTCCTTGACGCTTGACACCTCTCTTTGGGTCCAGGGCCCAGACATTAGCCATGACTCAGCCGATAAAATGCAATCCCATGGCTCATTCATTAGGAAGTCTGTAATTAGCCTGTCTGGGAGCCTCCAGAGAGAGCCCCTTTCACCTGCCTTCCTCCCTCTCACCCAGGGGATGAGCTCAGACAGGGGAGCTTTGCCCTGAGACCGGAAGAGGGGAATGAGACCGTGAGCAGCAGGGAAATGAGATGCTGGTGCACACACTCATGTGTGTGATGTCTCAGAGAGGTCACCGATAATGAGACGATGGAAATGAGCTGAGCTGCCTGAACCTCTAAGTTTCCTCCAAGAAACCCAGAGGGAGAAGGGGCATGGCCCAGGCCAGCTGCTCCAGCCTCTGCTGGAGGAAGCTGAGGCTGCAGCCATTTTAATTTTTGATACAGAGTCTCGCTCTACAGCTCTGGCTGGCCTAAAACTCACTATGTAGACTTCAAATTCAACCAAACCAACAACAAAACCAAACAAAAAAACTCTGTACAGCCTGACTGAAGAGATGGCTCAGTTGGGAGCACTGGCCATCAACTGGAATCAAACCCAGGGCCTTTGGAAGAGCATCCTGGTAACTGCTGGGTGGGTCATCTCTTCAACCCCAGCAATGATTGAGGGCTTTGTTCTGTTATGATAAAAATCCTCAGGAGGGCAGTCAAAATGGCTCATAAATGCTTGCCTGATGACCTGAGTTTGGTTCCCAGAACCCATGAAGTAGAAGGAAGGAACCGGCCGGGTGGTGGTGGCGCACGCCTTTAATCCCAGCACTTGGGAGGCAGAGGCAGGCGGATTTCTGAGTTCGAGGCCAACCTGGTCTACAGAGTGAGTTCCAGGACAACCAGGACTACACAGAGAAACCCTGTCTCGAAAAACCAAAAAGAAAAAAAAGAAAAAAAAAAAGAAGGAAGGAACCGACTCCACAAAGCTGTCTTCCGATCTCCATATGTGCACACGCACTCACATTGCACACACATATAATGCGATGAATAAAAATGAAGTTAAATTTAAACAATTTTATGAAACTGTTCGAGTGTTCAGGCAATGACTTTGAGAGTAGCCTAACTGTTTCTGAGTTATGTCACTAGGCTCGGTGCTGGTCAGACAGAGGCCAGCAATGGATCACTGCAAGTCATTTGGCTGTGGACTCAGAATGATCCAGCTTTCCACATTCACAGAAACTCTAGCTGGTCGTTAGAGCTGCGGTCTTTACCGAGGGCGAGGCTTTTTCCTAGGAACTTTATTTTGCCACCCACCACTATGGGTTCAGTCACCAGCGCCTCAGAAATAAAGTTGAAGTAAATAAACGTTCCGGTTTAGTCAGCTGTCAGCTGCGGGGTTTGGGACAGAGAAATGGTTGTTTTTGTTTTCCAGTCAAGGTCTCAGTCTATGACCCAGATTGGTCTGGAACTTGCTCTGTAGACCAGGTCTCAACTTTACTCAACTTTATCCACCTGCTTCTCTGTCGTTACTGCTGGGATTAAAGACTTAAGCCACCCTGCCTAGCCTTATTACTTTGTATTCTTGGGCATGTGACTCAATTCCTGTCCCTTGATTTTCAAAGAACCGAGAGAAAATGCTTCCTCTAGGTGGTTTGTGTGAATTAGGCAAAAAGACTGCCAAATGCTCTGAAACCTATGTGTGAAGCCAGTAATCCAAGGACTTGGCAGGTTGAGACAGGAGGCTATGTGTGCACATGTGTGTGCACACATACACGCACACACACACACGGGGGGGGGGGATCACGGATACACTCATGGCTGGATGAGGCTTCAGTCCTTTGTAAAGCTGCGTATCCTTCGAGTTTGTGCCCTCCCACTCTTCCCAAGGACTGGAGTCCCCACTAGTGGGCGGATGGTGCACCACCTTTTTCAGTGACCTCCTTGTTGCAGTCACCAGCTGAAGGTGCGGGAGGACTCTATCAGCTGTGGGACCTGCAAGGCCCTGCACAGCTTCACCCTTCAGCGATGATGCTGAGTGATGGCAGGCCCGCCGTTTCATGCGACATTGGCTATTGGGGCACAGTGTGCCTCAGCGGGGCCAGCCTAACCCTGAGTGCCAGCCAACCTGCTTAATTTCTGCTTGACCTTGGAGGCTCTTTTGTCTTTCTTTGTGAGTTTCTTGTCACCCAGCAGTGTTCCTTGCCTCTTTGCTTGATGCCTCTGAGGGAAGATGGACAGGGCTGGTTTCTCCCACATCCACACAAACAGGTTTGTCATACCTCTCAGGGGCGGGGGTCTTGTCCCTGTCAATCACAGCAGGCCACCAGACCCAGAACTGTGAATCTACTCAGCTTGTCTCTGTACAAAGTTAAACGACAAAAGAAAAAAAATTTTTTTTTTTTTTGAAGACAGGGTTTCTCTTTGTAGCCCTGGCTATCCTGGATCTTGCTCTGTAGACCAGGCTATCCTCAAACTCAGAGAACTGCCTGCCTCTGTCTCCCGAGTATTGGCATTGAAGATGTGTGCCACCACCGCCAGGCTGGGATTTCAAAGATTTAGTAATTTTTATTTTATGTGTATGAGTGTTTTGTTTGCATGTATGTCTGTACATGACAGGCGTGCCTGATGTTTACATAGGCCAGAAGAGGATACCAGATTCCCTGGAACTGAAGTTACAGACAGCTGTGAGCCATCACAGGGTTACTGGGGACAGAGTACGAGTGCTCTTCTAGAGTAGCAAGTGCTTTTAACTAACCACTTAGGCCTCTCTCCAGCCCCCACTTTTAAGATTTAAAATAGAACAAGGTTTGTCACAGATGATAAGGTCACAGGTGACAAACCTTGTTTGTTCCTTTAGTTCCAGAACTCTGGAAGTAGAGACAGGTGGATCTCTATGAAGTTCAGGCGAGCCTGGTCTATACAGAGTATTCCATGATGGCAAGAGGAAGACTCTCTCTTTAAAAAAGACAAGAGCCAGACAGTGGTGCCACACGCATTTAATCCCAGTACTCTGGAGGCAGAGGCAGGTGGATCTCTTTGACTAGCCTGGTCTACAAAGTGAGCTCCAGGACAGCCAGGACTACACAGAGAAACCCTATCTCAAAAAACAAACAAACAAACAAACAAACAAACAAACAAGACAGAAAAACTGCCCTAATCTAGAACACCTCACCTGATTCTCAGAAAATCTCAGTAAAACTAGTCGAGGTAGCACAAGCCTGTGACCCCAGCAGGGGGTCAGGTCGGGAGACAAAGGAATGGAGTCAGACTCAGCTAGAGAGCAAGTTGATGGCTAGACTGGGCTATGTACACTGAGTCAAACAAACCTACAATGAAGTAGGAGTTGGGGTTAGCACATCATCGAGTAAGTAACTTTGGAAACAAGTTTGACTTGTCCAATGTCCTGTCAAGCTAGGGCTAGTTCCAGGGCTCCCTCCCTCCCTTCATTCTTTCTATAATCGAAAAGTCCACTGCTCGGCAAAAGCTCCCAGGAGTATACTAAACACAGATACTGGCATTCTTTGTGTCTTAGGCCTTCTATCCTAGAAGGAATACAAACACACATACACGAACACCCCACAGAAACGAGGGGTAGGGTGGAAGGGCGAGGGAGAGAGGAACCTCAGGCTAAGGGGGGTACTAACCAGCTCTGTACCCCATCAACACAGACCCAAGCTAGAAAGGAGCAGAAGGAGTGGGCGTCTGGGAAACATAACAACTGGTCCAGTGGTTAAGCCTGCAGGCTGCTCTTGCAGAGGATCAATTCTGTGCCCAGCACCCATTTCAGTGACTCACAGCCTGTAACTCCAGCTCCATGGACTCTGCTGTCCTCTTCTGTACTCGGAGAGTTCCTGTACTCACAGGGACACACAGACACATACACATAGCTAAAAATATTTTTTTTTTAAGTGAGAGACGCTCTAGACAGGCCAGTAAGTGTTAAGTTGTGGGAGCTGCAGCTATTTGAATAGTGATTGCAGATTGGAACCCTGGGAAGGGGAGAAATGAATTAAATCAAACTATGTTAAATCAGAAAGGCCCGATGCCTGTCCAGTGGAAGCTGACATTGGAGGTTCTAACTAAGTCTGGCATGTCAGGGAAAGGCTCAGAATGAAGGTTTAAGCTGGGGCATCATTAGTTTGTAAAAAGTATAAAAATACTCTAGGAAGAAGACAGAGAAGGGACACCACGGCAAGCAAGCCTTGGGATGTTCCAGCAATGTGAAGCCAGAAAACAAAGCAGGGGATGTGGCGGAAGGACCAGGAAAGCACAAAGTGTATTGTCAAAAAAGACAAAGGCTTCATCATGTGAGGAGAGGCCGGGTAAAATAAATACAGACACGACCCCCAAAATGGCGACACAAAGCACTTCATGACCACAACAGTAGTAATTTCAGTAGGTAGATTTGGGCAGAAATCTGAATGCAGGAGATTACAGAGTGAATCAGAGTGAATGCTGACTTTTGGGTAAGAAAAACAAATCACAGGACAGGCATGGTGTCTCACATCTTTAAAAGCAACACTCCAAGGCAGAAGTAGACTGGCTGTGAGTTTGAGGCTAGTCTGGTCTACATAGAAATTTCCAGTCCAGCCAGAGCTACAGATTGAGACCCCATCTCAAAAACAAAAACAAAAACAGTATTTGGGAAAAAGAACCTATGGAGAAATATAGGCCATGTACGGTATCTGGGAATCCATGTGGCACATTGTGAGGGAGGATCTGAAATGAAGAGAGCCAGCATCCTGGTGGGACCTTTCCTAGCCAGCAAAGATGCTAAGGCAGGTGAAGATTAGGTCTCGTGGACCTGACATCCATGCATGAAAGCAGCATGGAGCCTTCAAAGCTCTGGTGGACATGTCTGCTTAAGGACTCTGGGCAGTCTCAGACAATAGTCTGCCCCAAAGCTCATCTTAGTCCATTAGCAGAAAAAAGATTTCTTCTGACCAAGGAAGCTGTTCCCTCTGGAAAGCAGTCACTTAACAAGGACATTAATAACACAAAGCCACTGTCAGCTAACATCACCATGACGCAAGCACTTCCCTTGGGGTTCATATTAAGTGACTCGGTGCTCACAGCCCTGTGAAGTGCTTGCCCTTCACTACTTTATGCTGGAGTTAAGTGGGGAGAGTCAGACACCCCAGATGACCTGCCCAAGTCAGAAAGCTTCAAGCCATGGAAGCCAGAGTGTCCTTGGCTTCCCTATACATCAGCTGCCTCTTATCCTCGAGTGCCACACAGTCATTCCTGAAAAGGATTGCCCTCCACTCCTGAGTATGGAAGGCCAGCTTGGCTACCAGTCCCCACTGGACTTGCTGGGAAGAGGCCAGACAGTCCTCTGGAGCTCTCTTGAGGCATACTGGTGTACCCAGGAGAGGTGGCAGGAGCCAATGGGAGCTGGGAGGGGCCTGGGCTATACATAGTTTAGAAGACATGGGCTAACTAGTCTAAGCCCCAAATCAGAATGTTTTTCTGGTGACTAAAGAAAAAGAGTCTGTAAAGCTAAAGCATTGGTAATACACACCTGTAATCCTAGCACTGGAGAGGCAGAGACAGAAAGCTCAAGAGTTCAAAGTCAGCTTTCTGCTAGGTTGCAAGTTCAAGGCCAGCATGGACTAAACTAGATGGCCTTAGAAACAAATGACTTACAGTCTAAAGTCAGGAAGTCACCTGCTTTCTCAGACTGGGTCTGTTTGGCTGGGGTTCTTCCCATTTCCTCCCCCAGAACAATACTCACTTCATATTCCTGACTTAGACCTGAGATTTTACCAGCCTCAGGCCATGGGGCTTTTTTCTCTTCAATACTGTAGGTCTCACCTAGGACTATTTCTGAGCTGTATCCTACCGTAGCTTCTACCCTAGAAGAAGGCCTGGAACTCACAGAAATTCTCCTGCCTCTGCTTCCCAATGGCTGGGATTAAAGGGATGCACCACTACTGGCATTCTTCTTTTAATATTGAGACAAGGTCTCACCAAGTTACCCAGTCTGGCATTGAACTTTTGAGCTTCCTACTTTACCTTCCCAAGTAGCCTAGACCACAGGCCTGAGAAATCTTTGCACCTTTCTGAGCCTGGAGTTGTCATTGCCACCGTAGCTTTCCCATTTGTGTCCTTAGTGGACACAACGGGCACTATCCCCAAGTCCCACCCACATACATGGCTCTACAGGAGTATGCATGGGATGGTAACATCCCGAGGGGCCCTCTGAAGCCAGCCACACCTGGCACAGGGCAGACCTTTGACTCTGTGTTCAGCCTTGACTCCATGACTGGGGCTGTTAGCCATGAGGCTGCAAGTGGGAATTTCCTTCTGAAAGCCCAGCTGGTAGGGGTGCTTCCTCTCATTGTACAGCACAACTAACAAACCCACCCACCCCTCCTGGTCCCGACCCTGCTCCAAACATGCCAGTCCTTGGTGGATGGGGCCTGTTGACCCCTCTAGTCTGTTGAGAGCAGTTGGAATGCTCAGCTCTGATTTCCAGGTGATCCTCAAGTCGCACACCTCCCTGATCACACAGCACCAATCCCTCCTGTCACACGGTGGCCAGTGACAGCCTGACTCCCCTCCTCCACCACCCTCTGCACAGACAGGCCCACGTGTGTCCCCAGATGCCTGAATCACTGCTGACAGCTTGGGACCTGTCGGCTGTGGGCTCCTGGGGAGCCACTGAGGAGGGGGTTAGCAGCCACATTGTCGCCTCCTAGGGAACACCTGCAGACATAAATAGACAGCCCAGCCCGCTAAGGCACAGAGCAGAGCAGAGCAGCACACCGCGCCCACCTATGCTCGCCAGGATGCTCAACACAACGCTCTCTGCTTGCTTCCTGAGCCTGCTGGCCTTCACCTCTGCCTGCTACTTCCAGAACTGCCCAAGAGGCGGCAAGAGGGCCACATCTGACATGGAGCTGAGACAGGTACCACTGTGGTCCGTTTAGGGCTGCTGGCAGTGCTGTAGGAACGGGGCAGGGGTCAGGAGAGAGGGAAGCATTGTCTGAGCAGTCAGTCTTTAGAGGAGGTTCCTGGAAGGAGGCAGTCAGTATCTTACAGCAGAGTAGATGGGCTACCCAGAAAGTGCCAGAGAAGCTGCATAAAGGACACTGTCCCCAGACAAGGAATATGGCAGAAAATGAGAGATACTTCTTTTTTTTTTGGTTTTTCGAGACAGGGTTTCTCTGTATAGCCCTAGCTGTCTGGAGCTCACTTGGTAGACCAGGCTGGCCTCGAACTCAGAAATCCGCTGCTCTGCCTCCCAAGTGCTGGATTAAAGGCGTGCGCCACCACCACCCGGCTGAGATACTTCTTTATAACTGGCTTGTTATGGAATAGGTTACTGGTGCCCTGGCCTCCTCTGCACACCGAGGTTGGGTGCTACACTGCTCACAGACTGGGTAGATTGTACAAACTGTTCTCACCTGAATTCAAAGTGTTTCCCTCCCGCCCAGCCTCTCTTAGTCCCTTTTCTAACCAGCAGTGCCAGTTTCCTCCTGTCACAGAAGACGGCCATCGCCCTGTGCCCAAGTGGAGTATGCCCCACATCTAACCTCGGCCTCTTGCTCAGATCTGTTGTGCTGTATGTTCAGCTGTGAGTCTGCCCTTCTGGCAGAGCTGAAGGGAATCCAGTCACCAGGCTCAATTCTGGTCAGGCCACGGATAGCTCAGTTTTGGGTTGTTGAACAAACTCGAGTGGGCAGGTAGGCAGCTCCCATAGTCTGCCTTCCGTTTGCAGAGTTTCTTTGGAGGCTTCTGAGGCGCCAGGTGTGTTTGGGCACCTATCAGCCTAATTTGGTCTTTGCCACCTACCTAGTAGGGCATAATAGGTTGGCAGGAGGTAAAGGCTCATGTGAAGCCCACCAACGTGGGACGGAGGTAAGAGCAAAGCCAGAAAAATGAAAGTGAGTGGTCTAGAAGCTCTGTGGGAGTGAGGTAGGGGAAGAGGATCTAGGAATAGGAGGACCATCTGAATTCCGAGAGGTAAGCCTCTGAGAGATTGCTGCACACCAGTGAGCTGAGGAAGGTCCCCCAAGTGTTGCGCCCCCCCCCCCAGGAAGACTCTGCCAAAGCAGGAGAGGGTTTTGAGACCTCATGAACACTGATCCTCCTGATAACCTAGCCGGTTAGATTTCCATTCTTGCCCTTTACCGCTGCTTCGTCCTGGACAGAGCCAGAGCACCTGCAACGCGAAGCTGGGACAGCAGCAGGGTGACACTAGGTTCCTCACAGCCCCTCTTGGCCTCGCTCCAGCTGACCCCCGTCCTTCCCCCACAGTGTCTCCCCTGCGGCCCGGGCGGCAAAGGGCGCTGCTTTGGACCGAGCATCTGCTGCGCGGACGAGCTGGGCTGCTTCGTGGGCACCGCCGAGGCGCTGCGCTGCCAGGAGGAGAACTACCTGCCCTCGCCCTGCCAGTCCGGCCAGAAGCCCTGTGGGAGCGAGGGCCGCTGCGCCGCCGCGGGCATCTGCTGCAGCGATGGTGCGCACAAGGCAGGGCGGGCATCGGATGGGACGGGATGGAAGCTAAAGATGGGGCTAAGTGGGGAATCAGGACGGGAGGTGGGGGTAGGAACGCCAGGTTGGAGGGTGAAAATGAATGGGGGTCGAGGGTTGGAAAGTAGCAGGAGGTAGGATGAGGGGATTGCGGGGACGGCGCCCCTGGACTGCGCCCATTCCTGGGCGCCTGCGCTCACAGAGCCCTTCCTTCAGAGAGCTGCGTGACTGAGCCCGAGTGCCGCGAGGGTTTTCTCCGCCTACCCGCGCTCGGGAGCCGAGCAACGCCACGCAGCTGGACGGGCCCGCCCGGGCGCTGCTGCTAAGGCTGGTACAGCTGGCTGGGACCGGGAGTCCGTGGATTCTGCCAAGCCCCGGGTCTACTGAACCATCTCCCCCCACGCCTCGCCCCTACAGCATGGAAAATAAACTTTTAAAAAATGCACCCTGGTGTGTGTCTCTATTTCTGGGGTGGGGAGAAGAGGGGAGGGAGAAGCGTTGGAGTGGGAACTTTCTACTCTGCCTGGCTAACCCCTACACCCAAAGTCGTGCATAGTCCACGCCCCCACTGCCAGAAGGGCAGAACCTATAAGCCTTATAGTATAAAGGATGCGTTCTGGTGCTCCTGGATACCCACATAGAACCCCAAAGGTTGCCCCAAAAGCAACCCCAAGCTCAGAAGAAGGAAAAGGTCCGAGACCCAGAGCGGCCCTGAAGGGTCAGTAACTGATTAACGATTCTCTGGCTGAGACCGAAATAAAAAGAGAGAGGCAGGACATTGGACAAGAGGAACAGAGCAGGAAATGGGAAGAGATAGGATCGGCAAGAGTGACAGAGAAGGGGCGGGGCAAGCCAAGGATGGCCATCTCAGCCCTGATTTCAACCAGACTAAGGCAAAAACAGCTTGAGGGACTTACTGTCAGCCAAGACTGTGTTTGGATGGCTACCCCAGACCTAAAGGAGACAATGCCACCTGCCTTCTCTCCAGGTGCTCCACCATCAGGACTCAACCTCAAGAGACAGATCCCAGTCAGAGCCCAGCTACAAGTCCTCCACAGGCACAAGTTCCAACTTCCACACCCACTCTCAGGCAGGGAGATAGACAAGATAGGTGGCGTTGTGGCTCAGAAGGAGGCTTCCTCGTCTGGATTTGGTCCCCATCACCATGGAGAAGGAAGGGGTGGGGGAGGAAGAGGAGGAAAAGGTAACAGCTGCTAAGGGCGTTTCTATGACTCTTGACCTCAACCATAGCTAGAGACCCAGAGACACGCACAAGTCCAGCAGCAAGGCACACATGCTCATCCTCTTTGTCCACACATCTGGAGCAAAGATGTCACCAGCACCTGGGCTCTGCCCTCCCTTCCCTCCCTCCCTCCTTCCCTCCCTCCCCTTCTCATTAGCTTCTCTTTCTTCTCAGATGTTAGATTTATTCATTTATTTATGTATATGGGTTTTTTTCCTGTTATGTATGTCTGGGCATCGTGTGTGTGCTTGGTGCTGAAGAGGTCAGGAGAGGGCATCAGATTCCCTGGACCTAGAGTTACAGGTGGTCACAGCCTACCACTGGGCACTAGGAAATGAATTATAGTCCTCTTAACTGACCTTAACAACCAAGTCAGCGCCTCAGCCCACTCCCCACCCCCCCCCTACCAACCCCCATCCCCATCCCCACCGTCAGCCTGTCCTTCCTCCAGGCCCAGGCTTTCCATCCTTCCATCCTCTGGTCTCCTCTGGTCCCTCACCCTCCTGTTAACTTCCCACTCTTTTCTCTCTCTGCCCCATCCGTTCCAGGCGTTCTCTCCTCCTAAGGATGCTGCGCCTCCTCTGGGATGCTCTGTAGGCTCTGAGGTCAGTTCTAGACAGACTCACAGTCTTCTACCCAGTCTCCAGGTCTCTTCCTACCTCCTCAGCACCTTTACACCTCTCTGCTCGCCTGGGTTTACCAGGAGGTACAGGGGCCAGGCAGACTCCTATCCCAGCCTCCTTCTTATGTGGTCCTTTCAGGGTCTGACTTCTAACCAGAGGGCAGGACCAGGGAAGAGACAGACCAAAAAGGGACAGAAAGGAGGTAGGTGTGGCAGGTGGATGGCCACACTTGATTCAATCTCTAGGGCTGGTGTACCGGCAGCTTCAGAATGAAGGTCAGAGCCTCATTCTGCTCCTCTGCCCAGGTGGGGAATGT
The DNA here is from genome assembly GCA_021653895.1 of Mastomys natalensis. Classification (NCBI taxonomy): domain Eukaryota; kingdom Metazoa; phylum Chordata; class Mammalia; order Rodentia; family Muridae; genus Mastomys; species Mastomys natalensis. The sequence goes on from JAJTUV010000641.1 coordinate 192,741, forward strand.
AAACAGCCCTTTCCTCCACTGGTTTCTGGAAGAATCAGGCTCCTCTTCATCTTCCTCAAGGAAAGGAATTACATCTGCTCACCCTACTTCTGCCTACTGGACATTCCTTTCTTTTCCCTTTCAGGAACGTCATTCCTCAGCTACAAAGACATTTAAGGGCACTCCCAGAGTCCACAGTAGATGCTTGCCTCCTCTCTTCAGCCTCCTGAAGCAAAGGGCTTGTGTGAGCAAATGCCAGGAGTTCCTCTGACCTCCACATGGATGCTGTGGCAGTGTGTGTACAACCCCCAAGCACAGCAAAGCAATAGTGAAAAGTCATTCAGACAGTTTTCAGGCTGGGGAGATGGCTCAGGAGGTAACAGATCATGCTGCTGTTGTAGAGGACCCCAGTTCTGTCCCCACACCCACTTGTAACTCCAGTTTCAGGAGATCTGATACCCTCTTCTGGTCACTATGGGCACTGCAGTCTTGTACACTTATCGTCACATAGAGACACATACACAGAAATGGAAATTTAACAGAATAAAAGTAACAAGATTTAAAAAACAAACTTAAAAACCCAGCCCCAGAAAATGAAGAACCCCATCACTACCAAAAAAAAAAAAAAAAAAAAAAAAAAAAAAAGGCCGAGCAGTGGTGGCGCATGCCTTTAATCCCAGCACTTGGGAGGCAGAGGCAGGTGGATTTCTGAGTTCCAGGCCAGCCTGGTCTACAGAGTGAGTTCCAGGACAGCCAGGCTTACACAGAGAAACTTTGTCTTGAAAAACCAAAAAACAAAACCAAAAACAAAAAAAAAAAAAAAAAAAAAAAAAACCAAACAAAAACAGAAGAATGAAAGAAAGAAAAACCCAAATTAATTTTTTAAAGATTTATTTATTTATTTATTATTTTTATATGAGTACAATGTAGTTGTCTTCAGACACACATCAGAAGAGGGCATCAGATCCTATTACAGGTGGTTGTGAGCCACCATGTGGTTGCCGGGAATTGAACTCAGGAACTCTGGAAAAACAGTCAGTGTTCTTAACCACTGAGCCATCTCTCCAGCCCAACCCAAATCAATCTTGAAGTCTCTTTCGTATATCTTTCTGGCTTCCACCCTGTCAGTGAATCCTACATGTGGGGGCAGTGGGCATCTGTGTACATTTTCTCAGTGTGAGAGCCACAGGAAGTGCTTGTTTGCTTATTTGATATGATAGGATGGAGCCCAGGACCTTAACCTTGTGAGGCAAGACTTCCGCCCCTGAGCTCCACCCAAGCCATCACACTTAATTCTGACAGCGAATCACGTGCCCCTGTGTAGGAGTGGAGGAGGGGTATGCACCTTCTGCCCTCGCTGCTGAGAACACTGGCAGCCAAGTGAGGCGCTCTTTGTGGCAAGGGTGGGTATTTAATCCAGCAGTAGATGAGCAGTATAGACTGTGGGTTTCCTCTGTCTGTTTGTGGTCATTTGTGCCCAGTGGCTCTTAGATCCATGTGTCCCCACAGCGCGCTGTCCTGCAGAGGCAGGCACGGCCCTGGAGACAGCAGAGAACGGCCAGTTGGTCTTGATCTTTCCAGCTGTGGCTTCCTTGGGGCCTATGTGAGAATTGAGCTCTGTGGAAACCTTATGGTTCTGCACCTCCCCTCCCCTGGCCAAGACTCTTCCTTCTAGCCGAGGATTGCCCCCTCAACCTCTGAGGTCGCGGCTAAAGGCTCTTCCCAGATCTGGAAGTGACTGGATGAGTTCCCCTGCCTCTTCGCCTGCCTTCCTTAACTCAGCCCCTTGTAGGCTTTGCCCTCTCCCACAGAAGTCCACCATTGCTGGTTGGACTTCCAAATGCTGCTCTTAAGTCTGTCTGCCGCAGGCCCAGCCCAGTTGGGAGTGGGAAATGGGGCTAATGGGAGATGGCAGCCCGTAGAGCACCCCTCTGTCCCCCTCCCAACCCCCCATCAGCCTGCTGGGCTGTTCTTGCTCCGAAATGCCAAGATCCAGGAGTTCCCGGTGCCTTTCCCCCCTCCCATTTCCGACAATTAGACACCAGTCAAGGTTGTAGAGGAAATCAGCTTTATTTTTTTTTTTTTCTGGCAGTGGTCATGGGAAATGAAGGAAGCCCCTAAAGGTATCACCACAAGGTGGGCTCAGCGCTCGGAGAAGGCAGACTCAGGAGTCGCAGGCGGGGTCCGTGCGGCAGCCATCTGCAAGAGAAATGGGTCAGTGGCCTGAGCGGCAAACCCGACGGCTCCCTGCCGGGCCGTCCTGCTGGGCCCCCTCTTGCTCACCCGGGTTGCAGCAGATGCCCGCGGGGCGCAGCTGCCCTCGCTCCCACAGGGCTTCTGGCCGGACTGGCAGGGCGAGGGCAGGTAGTTCTCCTCCTGGCAGCGCAGCGCCTCGGCGGTGCCCACGAAGCAGCCCAGCTCGTCCGCGCAGCAGATGCTCGGTCCGAAGCAGCGCCCTTTGCCGCCCGGGCCGCAGGGGAGACACTGTGGGGGAAGGATGCGGATGGGAGCTGTGCACAATCCGTATCGGGACTGTGGTGGGGCAAGGGGCAGTGGGTCCTCCGGCATTGTCTCTGCCTTCATGGCGTCAAGAGGGAGCCTAACACTTCCAACCCAACGCCCCGGGTTCCCAAGCGAGGCCGTGGTAGGGCTGGCAAGTGTGCAGGAATGCTCTCTGCGGATGGGAGAGCTTCTCTGCTCCTTAGCGCTGCCAGAACGGGACGGGACAGGGTCAGGGAGACTCACCTTGCGCATATCCAGGTCTAGCACAGCCCTCTTGCCGCCCAGGGGACAGTTCTGGATGTAGCAGGCGGAGGTCAGAGCCAGTAGGCCAAGAAGGCAGCAAGCGAGACTGGGGCAGGCCATGGCGTTGGTGCTCAGTCTGAGACCCACTGCAGGTGATGGTTTCTCCAGTCCAGCCCACCCTTTTTATGTCTGGGCACTGCCATGGTGGAGCGCTGTCTAAAGAGGGTGACTGCATGACTGGTCACAGCAGGTCTCTTGGGTCAAATTGTTCCACACTGTTTAGAGGCTGGCCCTTCATTTGCAGGGTCTGGGCTAGGGTCAAGGTCACCGCCTCAGCTAATGACCTGGAGCTCAAAAGAGAAGCATCCTGGAAGGGGTGGCCTAAGCTACCAGAGGCTAGAGAGACTTGGGAGGGGGTGGAGGTGTAGCCTAGTCAGGAGCTATTTTTCACAGATATCCAGTACCTCAGAAGGAGGCAGGATAGGGCAGGTGGGTGAGGGAGCTCTTACAGGAACCTGAAGCTTAGATAGGAAAAAAGATCACGTCTTGTTCAGTCTCTGAATTTGGCTCAGCCCGTCTTCTAACTAGCCGGTAAGATAACATATCAGTAGAAATCAAAACCAAAACACAACCAACCAAAATAAAAGAAAAGAAAAAAAATCTCAACAAAAGGAAAATTACACGTGTATTTAAAACTCTATTAGAACTTGCTGTGTAGACCAGGCTGGCCTTGAACTCACAGTGATCCATCTGCTTCTGCCTCCCAAATGCTGGGATTAAAGTTATCCACCATGGGAGCTGGAGAGATGGCTCAGTAGTTAGAGCACTGACTGTTCTTCCAGAGGTCCTGAGTTCAGCTCCCAGCAACCATATGGTGGCTCACAACCACCTGTAATGGGATCTGATGCACTCTTCTGGTATGTGTCTGAAGACAACTACAGTGTACTCATATAAAAACAAACAAACAAACAAACAAACAAACAATAAATCTTTAAAAAATTAATTTGGGTTTTCCTTTTTCTCTCTCTTTCTTCCTCTTCCTCTTCCTCCTCTTCCTCCTCCTCCTCCTCCTCCTCCTCCTCCTCCTCCTCCTCCTCCTCCTCTTCTTCTTCTTCTTCTTCTTCTTCTTCTTTGTTTTTCTTCTTCTTTTTCTTCTGTTTTTTTTTTCCCCAGCATCCATATCAGGCAACTCAGAATGGTCTGTAACTTCTGGTGTGTCTGAAACAGTGACAGTGTACTCATAAAAGAAAAAAAAAGAAAGAAAGAAAGAAAGAAAGAAAGAAAGAAAGAAAGAAAGAAGGTTATCCACCACCATGCTAGGTGCCTAGACTCCTGTTTGAGAAAAACTGGCCATCAGCTGCTGGAGTGAGGCCAACAGGTGGCCTCAACTACAGAGAGTTATTTGGCCCAAGGTCATACACTTCCCAGGTGGCCACATATAATGGTTGGCCCATTTTGGTACAAATAGTTGGGCACCTCTGGCTGCATTTCAGGTTTTGGGTTGCAGGTGTGCATAGGTCTACACGGGAAGGATGCTACATGCAGCTCGGTAGCAGACTGCTTGCCTAGTGTGAGGCCTTGGGTCCGGTCCCAGCATAATGATAGCAATACATTTGGAAAGTTTTTTCACTAAAATTTTAATTTTAATTTGTGTGTATGTTTGTGTATCCAGGTTTCCTTGGAGGCCAGGGGAGGATGTCGGATCCCCAGGAGCTGTCACTAAAGGGGATCACGAGTAGGCCTATGTGGGTGCTGGGAACAAAATCCAGTCCTCTGCAAGAGCAGTGTGCAGGCTTCATCTTTGAGCCATCTCTCCAAACCCTTGTTTTTACATTTTTATGCAGTTTAAAATGAAATACAAATCAAGCCAGAGTGGTGGTGATGCACACCTTTAATACCAGAACTCGGAAGGCAGAGGCAGGAGAACTTCTATGAGTTCCAGTCCAGCCTGGTCTACAGAGCTAGTTCCAGGACAGTCCGGACTACACAAAAGAAACAAAACCAAAACCAAAACAAAACAAAAGAAAACAAACAAAAAGATAGACATATCATGGCAGGAAGACATGGAAGACTCAACCCCTTCATTTTATGGTTGAGTAATGAAAAACAGATCACCAGGAGAGACTAAGGTCTCACTACCCCTCCAAGGGCTTGCCCTTAATGACCTGAAGATCGTCTACTGGGCCCCATATTAAATATCTTCCCATCTTAGGCTGAAGAATTGGCTCAGTGGTTAAGAGTTACTCTTGCAGAAGACTGAGGTTTGATTCCCAGCACCCACAGGGTGGCTCCCAACCACTTACAACAATTCCAGTGGAGCCAGTGCCTTCTTCTGACCCGGCACCCAGCACACGGCACACACGGGACACACGGCACACACGGCACACACGGCATCAGGCACACGATAGTGCATTACACACATGCAGGCAGAACATTCAGGCACATAAAATAAAATTAATAGATCTAAAAACTTTTAAAAAGAAAGGGGAAGCATTGTCCAGACTCTCGCTTTATTATGTTTTGAGATAGGCTCTTGGTTGTTCTGGAACTATCTGTGTAGACCAGGCTGGGCTTGAACTCACAGCAATCCACCTGCCTTCCAAGTGTTGAGTGTACCACCATGCCAGGTACCTAGGCTCCTGTTTAGGAAAACACTTGCCATCAGCTGCTGGCCTGTGGTCTTAGCTGCAGAAAGCTACCTGGCCCTTCCCAGGTATCCACATATAACGGTTGGTCCGCGTTGGTAAAATGCTGGGCACCCCTGATTGCGTGTCAGCTTTGGGCTTTAGGTCAGCTGAAGTCTGCAGACTGGTTCTGCTCACCCTTCCCTTCCACAGGGGTGGGTCCTGAGCCCGTGTTCTAAACTTCATCTCAGGCTCTCTTAGGAAGTGACCTGCAACGTTCAGGAAGAAGTAACAGCCCGTGTCCCAGAGACCAGCTCACCACATGCCGTCTCTGCTCCTAGAGAGAACAGAAAAGCCCCTAGGCTCTTTGTTCTTATGATTAACCTTCTCCTCAAGGGGCTGGGGCCGATGGGGCAAAACATGATCCCGAGCTCATCTGACCCTGAATCACAGCTCCTGAGTCACTGGTGCAAGTTATCAAATGCTAAGTTGGTGGTGAGGTTGACCTCTACTACAAATCAGCTCATTTCTCATCCAGATTAGCTTATGGGTATTCTAGGCATAGAAGGCCAAGAGCTTGACCCCCAGAACGGCCCCAGAGAGACAGCCCACATATTCTGTGAGCATAGTGATCTCATCTAAGGTAATCCATGTGCATAAATTAGCATGTCATAATAATATGTACATAGTGCTCCTGCTAGGCCGGCATGCCTTCATGTGCTCACCAACTCACCTTTGTTTGGGAAGACCAGTCAACAGCAGACAGGATCCTAGTCCTCAGGATGGGCCTGCGGCTGAGCGGGAGAACACTAACACACCGGGGTATAAGAAGACACTGAGCTTATATGCAAGGTGTCAGCATCAGTGAGAAAATTCACTGTCCCCATGGGGTTCATATGTCACTGGAGGAGGCAGAATATGAAATAGGAGACATATTACGTGGGTTACTGCTTTAGTTAGGATCTGAGTGTACCCCGTGTATTATGTTTGTAGGCCCTTAAGAAGATGTTCTGGGAGATGGTGAGATAGAGAGGCCCAGTCTTTAGGTCACTCACGGCATGCCCATGAAGGAGGTAGTCTCTCCTAGATCTCTTTTTTTGGTTTTGCAGGCATGAAAGGAAGGGTGTATTGCTCCCTGTGCTGCTGCCATGATGTGTACTTTGACACAGATCTGTTAGCAGCAGGGGCAACAGATCATAGACCGGAGTCTCTGAGACTGTGAGCCCAAAGCACCCTTTCCTTCAAGGCGTGGAGGCACACACCTGTAATCTCAGCATCCTGGAAATGTGCAGGAGGATCAGGAGTTCAAGACCAGTCTCGGATAAATGACAGTTCAGCCATTCAGGGGTTAGTGAAATACTACCCCAAAACCACCAAGTCAAACCTTTTGTTTTTATACATTAAAAATTGTCGGGGGTTTTGCTATAGTAATTAAAAGTCATTACAGGAAACAAAGGTCAGCATAGCCCCAAAGGCAACTGGATGCTTAGACAAGGTCTGTGTCTGGAGCCCCTGAGGAGAGCTGAGGAAGCCCCTGAGGAGAGCTGGGTGAGTGGATACTGTTTAACGTGGGCCTCAGACCTGGGAGGTTTAGCAAAGCTTCCTGCATCCTGGGGGTGAGGTGAATAGAGATTCGACAAAGCCTTCCTCTGATCTGAGTGCAAATATACTGTGTGCTAGTACAAGTGTTTACAAAGGATGGACCAGCGTGTGCTTTAGCCAATAGACACAGCAGCCTCCCTGTGGATGTTTACAGCCTGGGATTCCGGCCTACAGAGATTAGCCAGGCCCTCTCCTGGTGTGGTGGTTTGTGTAGGTATGGCCTAGGAGTGGCACTATTAGGAGGTGTGGCCTTGTTGGAGTATGTGTCACTGTGGGCATGGGCTTAAGACCTTCATCTTAGCTGCCTGGAAATGAGTATTTTGCTAGCAGCCTTCTGATGAAGATGTAGAACTCTCAGCTCCTCCTGCACCATGCCTGCCTAGATGCTGCCATGCTCCCACCTTGATGACAATGGACTGAACCTCTGAACCTGTAGGCCAGCCCCAATTAAATGTTGTCCTTTTGGTCGTGGTGTCTGTTCACAGCAGTAAAACCCTAACTAAGACACCTATGCGGTGCAAAGTGGACACGCTGAAGTTCTGGACTGCTGTTGTGGTTGCTACAGTTCCACCAGAGAGAGTGCACAGACCGTCCGGCCCCAGACTTTCTGTCCGTGTGTCTGTCCTTTCTTCATTCTCTCACCACCTTTCTTAGGGTCCCAGATCCAAGTTATGCAGGTGATGGATTAGCGAATGCTGTGGAAAGAGAGGCAGTGCTGGCTGTAATTCTCCTTAGGGTGACGGGTAAGTACTCAAACAGAGGAAAGAAAGCATGTGTGTGCAGAAGGCTCAGTGTGTTGCTGCTATGTACAAGTGGACACAAATGAAACTTCTAGAAATATCCATTTATTACGTCAGTTTTGGGGGCAGAGCCCAGGCAGGTTTCTGTACTCATAGTCCTAGCAGCAGCCGAGCCTCAGTGGGCGTGCAGCCCTTACCAGAGCTTGGTGACGTGGGCACAACTCATTTCCCTGCAGTTGTACATCACATGGCAGTTTGCTCCTTTAAACTAGTTTTTAAAAATTATGTGTATGAGCTTGCATGTATGTCTTGCACAGTGTCCATAGAGGCCAGAAAAAGGTGTCAGATCCCCTGGAACTGCAGTTCTGGGTGCTTGTGGTTGGCTTATGGGTCTTGGAACATGAATCCTGATCTTCTAGAAGAGCAACCAGTGCTGACTGTCTCTCCTGCCTCTGCTTCTCTCAGGACTAGGAGACAAAGGAAAAGTGAGAGACTGATTTTGTACTGTCAAGTCTCTGAACATGGGAAGGCTAGGCTCACATCTGTGTCATCTATCTATCTATCTACCATCTATCTATCTATCTATCTATCTATCTATCTACTTATCTATCTATCATCTATCTCTCTACCTCTCTATCACTATCTATCAATCACTCTATCATCTATCTATCTATCTATCATCTATCTATCTATCATCTATTCTATCATCTACATCATCTTACATCAATCTGTCTCTTTATCTAACATCTATCATCTATTTGTTTATCTATCATCCATCTGTCTGTATATCTGTCATCTGTCTGTATACCTGTCTGTCTGCTTATCTATCATCTGTCTGTTGAGTTGATCTATCTATCATTTGTCTGTCTATCTACCTGTCTGTCTGCTCTGTCTGTCTGAGACAGGATTTCACTATGTAGCCTTGGCTGTCTTGGAACTCTCTATGTAGAGCAGCAGGCCTTAACCTTGCAGAGATCCTGTTGTCTTTCTCATTTTGTCTGATTTAGGCTCACTTTTTTTTTTTTTTTTTTTTGAGGTTTAGCATCAGTCTTTAATGCTGTCACACTGCATAATGACAAGTCACACACTTTGGTCTTGTGTTGGTAGTGGCAACTTACAATGAGTCGAATGGTCAGAGCACCAGGCTAGCTCCAAAGAACAGATCCTTTCACTCCCCAGGTCTGACTCCATCACAGCCCTGGACAGACAGCAGCTGACAGGGACTGCTTTCATCTGAGTGCACACCAGCTTGGAATAGAATTATAAAAACATATTTACATACGTTCCACAGTGCTCCTTTCATCAGAAGCGAAGACCCTTTTATCAAAAGGGATTATATCTAGGACTGTGTAAAATTCAAAAGGATTGTATCCTTTTGAGAAAGTTCAGAGTCCATTACACACACACACACACCACACACAACCACACACACAAATCACCTTGCCTCTGAGAAGTGCCAGGTGTGGCCAAGGACTACCTCTGGACCAGCAAGTACTGTGACTGTAAGACAGCCATCTGATTTCAATAGAGCCAGAGGTCCAGGGGATCTCTGGCTTTCCAGGCCCCAGAACCTGGAGGAGGCTGGCCCTGTGGTCCTGCAACCAGGTATTGCTTGTGATGCTGGCCTGGCAGTCCTTACAGAATTGGTCTCAATTTGAGATGGCCAAGACAAGACAGGATTCTTCTGGGGAAGAGGAACAAGGCATGGGACACATACAGAATAAAACAAGAACCTCTCACACAGTGGAGACTGACTAGTGCACAGGGTCTGGCAACCAAGATGGTGGGCCACTGTCACATGACAGCCAGAAACTAAGGACAACAGAGGGGAAGAGTCCAGTTGCAGACCTGCCTCAGACCCTTGGGCAGGAGCTGGGGTGCAGAGGGTGGGTCCATTCCAGGAGGGCTGCTGTTCCCACCGCCTGCCTATCGCTCGAAAAACCACTGTAGTCTAGTGCGCGATTTTGAAAGATTGCAATATATTCTGTGGAAAACATTCGGCAGAGCAAAAGCCCTTCCCTGGGCCCTCCCGCAGTACGCAACCAGTGGAAGGTCTGGAAATCTGCAGCTCTGGAAAGGTCCCTGGCTCAGTCCTTGAGGAATGCAGGCGGCTATATGGGAAGAACCTGCTCCAGGATGGTTCGGGATGAGATGGGAATCCTTTCAGGGAAGATCACTTCAAATTCGATAATAAGGTCTCCGCGTTTCTCAGGTGTTTTGGGGAGAGGGAGGCCTTCTCCAGGAACTTTCCGCCGCATGCCAGGCCTGATGACATCTTTGAATACAACAAGAATGAATGGTCCTGCCGTCCAGAGTAGGGACATTCACAGTGCAACCACAGAGTGCCTCCCGAAGGCTAATCCTGGCTGGATAAATGACATCAGAACCATCTCTCTTGAAGATATTGTGTGGCTTGTCCTTTAAAACAAAGACGATGTCAGCTGGAATGTTGTTAGAGGTCTGGTCCCCTTCCTTGGGAAAGGTGATTTTGGTCCCTTCTTTCCAGCCTCTCTTCACTTCGATGGTCAGGATCTTATCTTCGTTTCGAATGCTTTTCCATCAGGGTTCAGCCGCTTGTGGGAGATTTTCATCTTGGTACAGCCGCTGTAGATCTCTTCAAGGGAGACCCGAAGGTCGTGGGTGACTGGGGGATCTTGCTTCTTCCGGGTGGGCTCTTGAGTAGGGCGGGAGCGTCCAAAGTTCACATTGGTGAAGTCACCCATGCCCATTGGAAAGGCAGAGAATGCATCATCGATGTCCATGCTTTCTTCCCCGTTGCGCTGCCCAAAAAAGGTATCAAAGGGTTTCTGCCACCGAAGAACTCAGCAAACATGGCATGAGGGTCTCCATGGAATGTGTAGCTGAAAGAGGTACCATTAGCGCCACCACTGCTCCCGCCACTCGGGCCACCACCCTTCAGGCCTTCCTCTCCGTAGCGGTCGAAAATCTCGCGCTTGCGCGGGTCGCTGAGCACATCGTAGGCCTCAGCGATCTCCTTGAACTTCTCGGCGCCGGGCTCCTTGTTTTTGTCCCGGTGGTAGCGCAGCGCCTGGCGGCGGTAGGCCCGCTTGATCTCGTCGTCGGACGCGCCGCGGGCCAGGCCCAGCGTCTGGTAGTAGTCCTTGCCCATGGCCACCGCCGCCCAGCTGTCGCCGCCTCCGGCCTAGGCTCACTTTTAAAGGACTAAATTGGCTAGGTGTGGTCGTGCCACTTTAATCCCAGCACTCCGGAGACACAGGAAGGCCAATCTCTGAGTTTTGGGCAGTTTCTATGCAGTGAGCTACAGGCAAGCCAGAGGTACATAGTGGGACCCTGTCTTAAAAAGAACCCCAAATGCCGGGCAGTGGTGGCGCACGCCTTTAATCCCAGCACTTGGGAGGCAGAGGCAGGCGGATTTCTGAGTTCGAGGCCAGCCTGGTCTACAGAGTGAATTCCAGGATAGCCAGGGCTACACAGAGAAACCCTGTCTCGAAAAACAAAACTAAAAAAAGCCAAGCAACCAAAAAAAAAACACCCAAATAGCTCACTTGCTTAGATGAGGTCCAGCATCACTACATTTTGAACTGAAACTGAGAGGAATCTTCATGACATCATACCTGCCACAGCTTCCATCTTTGTTATTGATGGAGTGTTCCTGCGGGGCTGACACAGCACCGACTGCTCCCGCAGGGCTGACATTGCACCCGCGGGACTGGCGCTGTACCACTTGTACTGCGTATTACTGTTTAGAAAAAGTTTATGGGTCCTACTCATGTGCTTCGGGAGATTACACAAAGGTGTGGGTACCAAGAATGGAGAACATGGTGACCATTTAGCACTCTACCTCCTACGGAAGGGCCACTTCTAGACAGAAGAAAACAGTTTATATAGAGCTCTTCTCGGCTAGGGCAGTGGTAGCACACACCTTTAACCCGAGCACAGGGGGATCTTGCTGAGTTTGAGGCCTGTCTGATCTGTGGAGCAAATTCCAGGACAGCCTTATATCTCTTTTCATTATTTTGGTCACTTCCTTATGTGAGACACATAGACTTTTTTCCTCTGAATATTTTATTGCTGCTTGTGACATTCACAACTTAGGAAAAATCTGTTACTACTACATTCCAGCACTTGAGCTGGTGAAGTTCAGATATCTGCATAGGGGAGACCTTGACTGAGTGAGTTTCTCCAAAGGGTTCCTGACACCTCCCCCCCCCCCCCACCTATTTCCAGCACTTGGAAATCTGAGGCAGGAGGATTAACATGAATTGCAGACACCCTGGGATACATAGTGAATTATAGTTCAGCTTGAGGTACAGTGTTAGCTCTTAAAATAATTATTAGAATAATTTAGGGAAAAAAGCCTCTAATAGAGATGGGAGAGTGTTGTGGCAGAAATTTCCCTGTCCAATCTATTTGCAGCGGGAGGCCTATGATTGGATAGGGAAAGGTGGATTGGATTGGAGGTGGAGCTAAGGGCAACAGAGACAGAGATTCAGGGAGAAACAGAAGAGGGAGAGGAGAGCTGACATTGGAAGCCCACGTTTACCAGAGTGGCTTTAAACCAGCCTTAGACAGAGATGATATGAAAAGGTTAGAATATTTTAGGATATATTGTCTAATCTGTGTTGGCATCTTACCATTATCAATTGGTTTTGAAATTATTATGTGGGCATCCTTGGATTTGAGTATTTGATGATATATAAATCTATTTGGTTAACTACAAGCATCAAGAGTTTTGATTTTTGTAACTTCTGTTAATTTCAATGTGTCTCTGTTTAGTTTCTGTTTCCATGATCTGTTCACTGCTCAGAATGGGGTGTTGAAGTCCCCCACTATTATTGTGTGAGGTACAATGTGTGTTTTGAGCTTTAGTAAAGTTTCTTTTATGTATGTGGGTACCCTTGCATTTGGAGCATAGATGTTCAGAATTGAGAGTTCATCTTGGTAGATTTTTTTCCTTTGATGAGTATGAAGTGTATTTTATTTTTTTTTATTACTTTTGGTTGATAGTCGATTTTATTTGATATTAGAATGGCTACTCCAACTTGTTTCTTGGGACCGTTTGCTTGGAAAATTGTTTTCCATCCTTTTACTCTGAGGTATTGTCTGTCATTGTCACTGAGGTGCGTTTCCTGTATGCAACAAAATTCTGGGTCCTGTTTGTGTATCCAGTCTGATAGTCTACGTCTTTTTATTGGAGAATTGAGCCCATTGATGTTAAGAGATATTAAGGAAAAATGATTGTGGCTTCCTGTTATTTTTGTATTAGAGGTAGAATTATGTTTGGGTAGCTATCTTCTTTTGGGGTTGTTGGAAGATTACTTCCTTGCTTTTTCTAGGTTGTAGTTCCCTTCCTTGTGTTAGCATTTTCCATCAATTATCCTTTGAAGTGCTGGGTTTGTGGGAAGATATTGTGCAAATTTGATTTGCAAAATTCAAAAAATTGTGAATATTTTGGTTTCTCCATCTATAGTGATTGAGAGTTTTGCTGGGTATAGTAGCCTGGGCTGGCATTTGAGGAAAGAGTTTTGATTTTATCAGTTGATGGGTGTAGTAATGATTGTGGGGTGGACGATCGAGGCGTGGGGCTAGCGGGGCCATGAGGGGAGCTCTGGAGCTCCAGCCCGCTGGAGAGCCTGCTGAGATGAGGACACCCGGCTGGGGTCAGGCAACCCGCCAGCAGTGCCCGCATTAGTGCGGGAACATGGTGGCTAAGTGGATAGCTGAATGTTTCTTTTCTAATATCTCCCGCTACAGAGTGTGTGCATGACTGTCCTACTGTGTGCTTCTAGAAATCCATATGAATGAGTCAGAACTAGAGACAATGTTGTGAGAGGTGTACAGAGTGCTTGTCCTACTGTGTGCAACCCAATTCCCTCCTTCCGTGTGGGTGCTGGGCATCAGACTAGGCTGAGTGACAAGCACCCTTACCCACTGGGCAATCTTGCTGGCCCACCCTATTTGTGTTTGAATCCCAGCTACTTCAATTCCCATGGGTGTATATTCACTAACTTAAAAAAAAAAAAAAAAAAAAACAAACTTCAAAAATAAAAGAAACAGGGTCTCGCTCTGTAACTGATGCTGGAATTCAGCATCTTCCAGCCTCCGTCTCCCAAGTATATCCTAATACACACATCAGTTTTGTCAAAAGGAGTGAAACAGGAATAACTCATACCTACTATAAGATTGTTGTGACAAAGGAAAACATTATGTAAAGCTAAGCTCAGGATACAGTAAGTGCTCAGTACAGTTAGAATCCCTTTTCTTTTTTTTTTTTTTTTTTTTGGTTCTCATTTGAGGCCTTAAACCCAGGGCCTCATACACCCTAAGAATTGGCTCTATCACTGACCTATACAATCAATCCTATGAATTACTGTAGCCTCAGAGTCACACCATTGAATCTGCCAAATGGCATCAAATCAGAAATGAATTTCTGAAAGACTTGCTCAGAGCTCATTCTCTCTCCTCTCTCTCTCTCTCTCTCTCTCTCTCTCTCTCTCTCTCTCTCACTGGCAAGGACACTTTCACCATGGTGGTGGCAGGGTCTTAAAATAGCAAAGAAAAAGCTGAGCAGTAGTGGCACATGCTTTTAGTACCAGCACTCAGGAGGTAGAATCTCTGAGTTCAAGGCCAGCCTAGTCTATAGCGTAAGTTCCAGGATAGCCAGGGCTACATAGAGAAACCCTGCCTTAAATCTACCCTACTTCAAAAACAAAAAAAGTGTAGTGGTCATTTGGACTACACTGCTTTAGCACTGGATGAGTAGCACGTGTGTACCCGAGCAGAAGCTATATGAATGGAAGACACACACACACACACACACCACACACACACACACACACACACCAGTTAATTTTTGACATGCCATGACTAGCTCAAAGGTTGGGTACTCTTACACCGTTCCCTGTAGCAAATGCTCCTCTCCCGAGACTCCCTAACCTTCCCTTGCTACTCCAGGCCCAATCAGGGATCCTCACACGACTGGCTGGCTTTCTCTCCCGCAGCTCCTACATCCCCAATCCAATGGTCCCACCTTATCTCTCTTGGCCCAACCCTGGCATCTTTATTGATCGATCAAAAACCAATTGGGGACAAGAACCTTCAGCATTTGGATAGCAGATTCCCAATGTGGCAGATTAATTCAAAGCATTGGAAACAATCCCCAACAAAAAAGTAAAGGAAAAAGTTTACATCTTTGATTACATTATTTGAGAAACAAACGTAAGGAAGACCATCGGGTATCTGGACTTTGGGATGTTTTCTGTGTTGGGGATTGAAGCCAGGGCCTTGGGACATGGTAAGCAAGCACTCTACCATGAAACTACACCCTGGAACCCAATAAGGCTTTGAAATGAAATTTGAAATGGTAATATATTTTGACAATTAAAGATTTATAATTTCTGAAATTCTGGAAAAATCTAAGCTACAAATTTTGCATATGATCAACTTGGTTTCCTGAAAATATCTGATGTTTTTACATGTGATTTTGTCTCAAAGCAAATATAACTTAAATCTGACTTTGTAACAGTAAAGATTGTCAAGAAAGGTTTTGTGAAAATGTTCATTCCCCCAGGAGACTGGCCCTCCTACCAGCCTGTGAACAGTGGTCAGATCATAGGCAAGTCAGCAGATGCAGCGGAACTGAGTGTGGTGCTGTGTGAGACATTGCAGGGCTGGAAAGATGGCTTAGTAGTTAAGAACACGGGCTGCTCTTCCACAGGACCTGGGTTTAATTCTAAGCCTTGGGCCCTGCAAGGGCCTTATGTAGACTGAGGGCCTTATGTAGACTGGCCTCAAGTTTTCCATGTAGCTGAATATGACACTAAACTCCAGATGCTCCTGAGTCCCAGATTTACAGTTGTATACTATGTCTCCTCCCTGTACCCTCTCCCTTCTTTTTGAGATAGGGATTTATGTAGCCCAGGCTGGCCTCACACTGACTAAATAAGTGAGGCTGGCTTTAAACTCCTCATCCTTTAAATGCCACAATGTCCATTCAGCCTTTGCCTTTCCTTTTTGAGACAAGAATTTGCTCTATATAGCCCTGGCCGGTCTTATACAATGTGGACTAGACTGGCCTTTAACTTGAAGATCAACTTGTCTGCTTTATCTTTTTTTTTTTTTTTTTAAGATTTATTTTATGTATATGAGTACACTGTAGCTGTCTTCAGACACACCAGAAGGGGGCATCGGATCCCATTACAGATGCTGGGAATTGAACTCAGGACTCTGGACCTCTGGAAGAGCAGTCAGTGCTCTTAACCACTGAGCCATCTCTCTAGCCCAACCTGGCTGCTTCAGAAGTGCTAGGATTACTGGTATATATCATCATTCCTGGCCATCTCTGACATCACCTTTCCAGGCTTTGTAAAATTATATGTTGGTATGTCCACATACGGGGTTATATGCATGTGAGTGCAGGTACCTCTGGGGACACGGGCTGTCCTGGAACGGGATGTACAGATGATTATGAGCCACTTGATGTGAGTGCTTAGAAACCACTTGGGCCCCTGAAAAAGCAGCAAGCACTCAGATGACTGGGGAGCATCTCTCCAGCTTCTCCTGTTATTATTATTATTTTTTAAAAGTTTACGGCAGGCAGTGGTGGCGCACGCCTTTGATCCCAGCACTTGGGAGGCAGAGGTAGGAAGATTTCTGAGATCGAGGCCAGCCTGGTCTACAGAGTGAGTTCCAGGACAGCCAGGGCTATACAGGGAAACCTGTCTCGAAAACAAACAAAACAAAACAAACAAAGCAAAACAAAAACCACAAAGGTTACTTTTACTAGCACTTAGAAGACAGAGGCAGCAAATCTTTGAGTTCGAGGCCAGCCTGGTCTATATGAGTTTCAGGCAGCCAGGGCAGGGCTAGTTACAGTGAAACCTGCTTAACATTTCAAACAAAAGTAAAACCCCAAAGGCTTAAAATCTGTATTTTTATTACTTTTAGTTCTGTTTATGTGGGTAAGTGCGTGTGCCCATGGAAGCCGAGGCATTGCACCCCCTGGAGTTATGCATGAACTGACTGGCTGAGTGCTGAGGACTGAATTTGGATCATCTGTGTTCAACATATTCGTTAATGCATACAAAGAGGAAATGGCCAGTATTGTCAGGAGACTGGCCAGCTTGGGGTTAGAATACTGTTTTGGCTTCTTATGTGGCAAAAAAAAAAAAAAAAAAAAAAAAATTGCAAATTTGATTCTTGCCAGACTCTGTGGTATTCACTAGGCTTCCTCAGAGTCTGTTTTAACTGCTTTTGCAAATTCACAGAGGAACTTGAGATCTCAGGGCACGTTGGATACCATACGCTGGGAAACTGAGCAATAGCTTTAGGCAATCACTCCTAGATGAAACAGATTAAAATACTCAACACCCACTGAGCTGGCAAGTGTACTCCTGTAGCCTTTCAATCAGCTACAGCAGTTGGCCTTCACTCAGCTGCAGTAACAGCAGCAGGGCACCGTCATATCCAGTTTCTCTGATGAGCACTTGGGCAGTTGTTTCTGAGTCTCTTGAGGAACCAGGTTGGTCTCAGACTCCCTATGTGGTGGAGGACCTTGAAATCCTACTAATCCTCTTGCCTCTACCTCCAAAAAACAGCATTGAAGCACCACGCCTCTTTTATGCAGTGCTGGGGATTGAACCCAGGGCCTATGCAGCCTAGTCAATCACTCTACCAAGTGAACAGCGTCTGAAGCCCGTCTCCTTCAGTTTTGCAGGACCTAACCTAGCCCTGAAGGCCACAGCTACAGCATTCACCCAGCACCCACTCATCACGAAGGGGCAGGGTCCAGTGTCTTGGTTAAGTATCTGTGCTGGTGACTGGGGAGATACATCCTGGGCAGGAGTTGGAGGGGCTACTCATCCATCAGAGTTCCTGGGTTCACTGTGACAACTCTTGGGCATTTGGAGAGACCCAGGAATGAACTAGGATGCTCCTGACACGATCCCCTCAGCCTATCTTATATATTTGAATGCAGGGCCTCACTGTGTTCCGCCCAGTCAGGGACAGTATCTACTACCCTAAAGTGGGTGTTATGGCTCCCAGAGGGCTGCGTGTGGGATGACACCTGCACCTTAATGCCTGCCTGTTCACTGGAGTAAGAAGCTGCAATCATCCCCGAGGTTTGCATTTCTTAGGGATTCCAAAACCCTCAGCAGTGTGGAAAGTTAGAGAGGGTGGTTTTTCCTTGGAGTGTCTGGAGTTCGTGTCAACGGTATTCAAATTGGTGACAATGAAAGCAAAAACGCAGACAGCTGACTCACTAACATGCATGCACCGCAGTCATGAACATCTGGGTCTGAATCCCGGTCTCACATAAAAGCCATGTGCATCTAATTCCAGCGCCAGGCAAGCATACAGAGATCGAGTCTCTCTGAGGCCAGCTGGCTTGACAGTCTAGTTAGTGAGTGCCAGGTTCCAGTGAAAGACCCTGTCTCAAAAACCAGAACAAAACAAAACTTAAACCAGACCAAGGTGAGAGTTCTGAAGAATGACACCCAAGGCTGCCCTTTGGCCACCACTAACACACACAGTAAGAGCAGGAACTGACTGGAAGAAGCAAGTCTAGCTTGGGAGTCTCCCACCTGCTGGGCAGTCCAATAGCACCACATCAGGACAGGGTCTGGTTACAGAAATCACTGCTGGAGAGCTCCCAGGAGAAACAGGGTACCCTTTTTGCTTTCTGGATCTTGGACACACCAGACCCTAGCTAGCAAAGCCCAGGATTGAGCAAAGCAGATAAACTAACTCATAGCTCAGTCAGGTGAAACTTGCTGTTGGCTAGTAACCTAAAGACCCAAGTAATTAGGGACAAATAAAATTTATTTTACAAATAATATATAATGGCTTTGATTTTACAAGCAAGTTAGCATCTGCTGTAACTATTTTCCTCTTTCATTTGCACTATAACTATAGTCAGTGAATGGGCAAGACTGGGCTCCAATACTTTATTTATAAAAGCAAGAAACATTTGGCTCACACTACTCCAAGAGACTCAAGAGACAGCTTGGCTTCTAGAGAGGACACAGTCCAGTCCGATCCCCTGTGTGATAGGAACTTCCCAGAGTTTAATGCTGTCCCTGAGTTTGTATGTGGTGTCAGAACAGGGTACTATGTCTAGGAGTTTCCAGTCAGGTGGTGAGTGCTGAGCCTAGAATGAATGGGGGGCTGCTCTGGAAAAGGCTGGGCCATCCTCCTGGCTCCATGCACCAATTCCTACTCCAATACACAGTCCCCAGGCAAGCACTGTCCTTATTTGGGCCCCTAGAAGCCTCTGTGCTCAGTTCCTGACCACCTGCCCGTCTTTGGTGATCGCCCAGTTATAACTCTTCGGAGAGTCCAACGCTTCTTCTATCCGTGCCTCCAGGTTCTCCCGAGTGATGAAGTTCTTTGCCTCCTCCTAAGGGAAGAGAAAGGTTAGCTATGTGAGATCTCTAACAGAGCTGGCTGCCTGCACAGCTGTCTCTAGCTCACCTTAAGAAAGGTGTCAAGAGCCCAGGGCCTCTTTGAGTGCCCCACCAATCGTCCAGCACAACTGGACTAGATCAACCATCATATTCCTCTTCCTTGGACAATCACCCATCAGATCTCTTAGCCACCACCCAAGGACAAATCGTGACAACCTGATTAGAGGGAGTGGACCCTCTCAAGCTCGTCACTCACTCCCTCTTAAACGGTCCAGTCTCACTTATTTGTTCTCTGACTTCAAGTTTCACATGGCAATAACCTGCCTGTAACCTTTCATTGACCATCGCCTGAAGACTCTGGTCACTTGACGCCCTGTGCTGTTCCCCCCCAGAGCCTCCCTTGCTGGAGTCTCCAATGTCCACATTCCCCACGACCTCTGCCCACCTGCAGTTTGCGCACTTCTTGCTCTTTCAGTTGCACCCAAGCCTGCTCCTCCTGGGCCCTCTGGGCCTGGGCCTCAGCCTGCTGAAGCTCCTGGGCCTGTGCTTCCTGCTGCAACCTGGCTATCCTGCGAGGGGCAAGAAGCCGAGGGTGAGCGGGGCCGCGGATGAGCCTAGCCCAGTCCACCCAGCCCCGCGCCTCTCGCACCGTAGCTCCTGCAGCCGCCGGTTCTCCTCCCGGTTCCAGGCCATCAGTTCCCGGTGCTCCGTGATGGCCTCCTGCGCCTTGCGCTCAGCCAGAACCCCAGCTCGGGCCTCGTGCAATTTCCTTCGCACCTCCAACGTGAACTCTAGCCTGGGTGAGGTCGGGCTTCAAGTCAGCACCCATCCTCCAGCCCCAGCACTTCCCAGAGGGCGCCGAAGGGCGCCTGCCCTTACACACACCTGAGAGCGCGCACGGTCTCCCGGTACTGTCGGTAGCGCTCGGTCAACACGAAGAATTCCGCAGGGTCCACTGCGGGAGGCATTTTCACGCGTCCGACCTTGGACTTGGCCGGCGGGTCGTAGCGGGTCTTGCGGCCGCGCACGGGCAGGAGCAGCAGGGTTGGGGGCCGGGCCCCGGGCCGCGCGGCCAGGCGGTTCAGAGCGCGCAACATGACAGCTGCCGCCTGCGCCGGGCCCGCCCCGGAAGTGGCCGCGGAGCACCACGGGAGTCTCCTGTCCCCGCCCCGTTGGGCGGAGCTCTCGCTGTCTGGCCTGTCGCGTCCCCGGAGTCTCGGGTAGAGTGGGAGGGGTCGAGGGGCACCTTGGAGACCACAGCTTTCTGGGTTGCGTCGGCCGCGAGAGACAGCCACATCACTGGACGCTCTGCCTACTTGTACACAAGCTTGGACGCCGCCCCAAGCGTGTGGCTCTGGGGCTCTCTGGCCTACCGATGGCCGGTCTACCCTTCCAGTACTGATGCAAGAAATTCTGAGTTCCTGGCTACTTAAGTTAGGCTTACACTTACTCTTTTCAGTAAGTGCTCTCCTGGTGCACTTTAAACTTTAGATTTGCAAACGAGCAATAAACCATTTCCTTGCCCTGCATTGCCCTAGTGTGGTCTTGGGCAGCTCTGCAGTTGCCAGAGTTCTCAGTATGAGTGACCACTTGTTCACAACTGGGCGGCCTGTGTGAGGTGACCCTTGTCCTCTTCCTCTTGATTGAGGTCTTCCCACCTTGAGACCATTCTTATTTATGAAGTACTGTTTCCTCTACAACTGAAGAGAAACAGCCAGCAGTGCAGGGCAGAGAGCTTCTGTGTCAGAGGTAGTTCGTACCCCTCTGTCCCCCAGCAAGGAGGGTTGTTGGTAATCAGAAGCTGACCGTGAGTGCTGGGGAACTGAACTCCCATCCCACTCAATAGTATTGTCAACACCAGATTCTGCAGAGAACACCAGGCCATGGTCCTGCACTTCCAGGGGAATTGGGAGGGTCTGAGGAGTCTGGGCTGACTGCAATACCTGACATTTTCTCAGAAGAGAACAGAGGCTGCTATCAACTTGCAGGCCCAAGACATGTAAAGGAGCCCCAGCCAGCACCGTGCTCTTCCTTTCAGTCAGGCTTTGGAGATGCGATGCCAGAGGGTACTCTGGCATCCTGGGCTAACTAAGCTGGTGACTGGTTTTCCTGCAGGATGCCAGCCATAAGACCATTGCTGAACCTGGATGATCCCGGATGGATGGTTGGTGGAAACCAGGGCACTACTGCTGCCCTATCCTGGAGTGCCACCGGGTTGCTCTGAACGGTAGGGAACCTGGCACTCCCGTCCCGTTTTTTTTGTGACAGGGTCTCACTGGCCTGGAACTTACAGTGTAGATCAGGCTCACAGAGATCCACCTGCCACTGCCTCCTAAATGCTGGTATTAAAAGCATGTTCCACCACACCTGTCCTAACCCTTTCTTCTTCCGGGTCACCCTAGACAACCAGCATCTCATCTCAGATAATTTCAGTGTCTGGGCCAAGAGACTATTATAGGGTATGGGCCATTTCCTAGAGGCTCTCTAACCTTGCTGGCTCTGAAGTCCTCTCAGCTGGTCAGGTCCACCCATCCTTCTTTTGGGGGGTTTCAGAAGTGTAAAGAGATTTAGGCCTAAGGTGGATGAAAAGTGTGGAGTCACTCTGAGTATCTAATGCTACAGAACTAGAAGGCAGGCCCTCTGCCCCTTCTCTGGCCTGTTGGGGATGTGAATTCAGATGCAGTGGTGATGGAAATACCTTTCCATTTGCTGACCCTCCCCACTAAGGTAGCAAGATAGAATTGTTGAGGGCAGAAGCTGAGAAAGGAGGCTTTCTTGGCAGTTCATGGGTAGAGGGACAGAGCTGGAGGAATGGAAGCTTCATTTACCAAGGGGTAAACTATGAATGAGGTGACTCCAGGTGGCTGCAGGACCCTATTCAGATGGTCCTAAGATTTAATGACTAGGCCGTTCTATTTCTTCTGGTGTCAAATACAGTGATATCTTTAAAACAAAAAACCCCAAACAGGGTCTTACTTGTTGGCCTTATATTTCCAACAAACCCCTGGCCGGCCTTGAACTTGTAGCAATACCCCTGCATCTGTCTCCAGAGTGCTAAGATTGTGTGTGCCACCATATCAAGGTACAGTGATAGCTTGAAACAGGGAGGTGCAAGTCGCTACTCAAACCCCTTCCCACAATGTTCTACAAACAAATATGAAGTTGCTGCTGGCTTTTAAGGCCATAAGACAAATGCTACCCCATCTTAGATCTTCCTAGGGATCTGAGGTCGAAACAAAAAGCATAATGGAGCTGGAGAGATGGCTCAGCAGTGAAATTCTGCATGTGGTTTCCAGCATCCATATCAGGCAACTCAGAATGGTCTGTAACTTCAATTCCTAGGGATCCGACACTCTCTTCTGGCTTCTGGGGGACACTCACGTTCATGTGTGCATACGGCGCATAAGTAAAAAAATGATAAATCTTTTAAAACCAGTTCTTAAAAATAAAATTTCAGTGATTTATTTTTTATATTCATTGGTGTTTTGCCTTCATGTTTGTCTGTGTGACTATGTCAGATCCCTTGGAACTGGAGTTATAGACAGATGTGAGCTACCTGTGGGTGCTTGGAATTGAACCCAGGTCCTCTGGAAGAACAGTCAGTGCTCTTAACCACTGAGTCATCTCTCCAACCCAAATCTTAAAAAAAAAATTCAAATGGTGGACCTGCTTATAGGGTAAAGGCATTTGCTGAGGCATTTGAGGACATGAATTCAATCTGTAAAAGTCATATGGTAGAAGGGGAGAACTCCTGCAATTTGTTCTCTGACCTACACATGTGGCACACATGTAGATAGGACACACATGCACGCACGCATGCACGCACGCGCACAATATAAAAATGCGAAATGGCTACCGAGTAGTTAAAGAGGGGCATGGGCCTTTCCATGAGCTTCTCAACCTCACTGACAGATAAGTTACCATATTGCTGGGCAGTAGTGGCGCACACCTTTAATCCCAGCGCTTGGGAGGCGGAGGCAGGTGGATCTCTGAGTTCAAGGCCAGCCTGGTCTACAGAGTGAGTTCCAGGACAGTCAGGGTTACACAGAGAAACCCTGTCTCAAAAAACCTAAAACAAAAACAAAAACAAACACACAAAAAAAACCAAAAACCAAAACCAAAAAAAAGTTACCATGTAGACATACTGGGAACAAATCCACAAGGAACTTTTCTGGAATCTTTTTCTTTTCTCTAATGGGCTGGTCTTCTAAGCGCCTCTCTGTCCCATATCATGCATGCTGGGATGGCAGCTGTTAGCACTATGGCCAGTTCATGCAGTGCTGCAGACTGGACACAGGGCTTTCCACACACCAAGCAGGTGTTCTGCCAACTGTTACATCTCCGATCCCATGTTCTGGATTCTAACACCTCTTAAGGGCTAAGAAACACCAAAGGGCTAGTTTTATCCCTTGACTTGGACATTGCAGTGAGTTTACAGAACTTATGATCACCCTGTTTTCTGTAGAAGTTGCCTCAGTCATTCTGATATTTTTCAGAATGTGTTCACTTTCAGCTTCCGTGTCCAGGCACACGCAGCTTGGTGGAGCACTGACGCAGTCTAACTGGATCGCTTTCAAATCAGCAAATCAACTGCATCTAAATAGGTATCTATGTTGTGAAAAGTTTATTATGTTGTGTGTGTGTACACATGTGCTACAGGACAGTCCAGGGACAACTTGCTGGAGTGTCTTTTCTTTCCTGGGAATTGGCCTTAGGATGTCAGGCTTGGGAGCAGGCACTTTCACCCTCTAAGCCATCTTGATGGCCCAGAAAGTAGTCCACGCTGTCTCCACTCTCCTACTTCAAGCTCAAGCTCCTGCAGCCTTGCCTCAACCTAACCTCGAAAGGAAACTGACATGGAGAAGGCGAAGCTTGAGGATTCCCTGGCTCACCTAGTTCAGGACTCTGGCCTAAGAACAGGGAGCCCAGCAGTGTGGACAGGGGCTAAGAGAGTTCATACTTACTCACCTGCAAAACAGAGTGGCAGGCTTCACACCAATACATACTTGGCACCAGGACTCAGCCACTCTGGTCAGAGGTGGGCATAGGTAGGGTAGTGCCCACCCAGGGTTGACCTCTCTTGCAAGCGGACTCATGAGGGCAAGCAGCCAGCAGAAGTGATCCTGCAGTCTCTCTGGGGTTGTCAGTAGGGGATAATTTTAAGTCCTCTTCATGCTGTGCTCATCCAGTCACTTCTAGATCTGGACACTACTAGCATGGGCTGCTGGAAACAGGTCTTTGCAGCCCAAGCCTGAGCCAGGAGCTCTGCTTTCACTGCCAGCTGTTAACTTTTGGGAGTGGGGGTGGGGTAAGAAGAAACATTTATAGGGTTAACAGCCAATTTCTATTTGGGCTGAAAACCATATTAAGGCAGGGTCAAGCTTGGCATGATGGGGGCCAGAGCCATTAGGTGATCAAGTGCACCCAGCTTTAGGAAAGTGACGGGCAGCGTAGGAGGCACCATTGTGGGTGCTGGGCATGGGCTTCAGGGTGGTTCTGTGAGTTCCTAGAGTTGTCTTATTAGCAGGAACAGGAAACGAAGCCAGAGAAATGTATGCTACATTAAAGAGACACAGACTCTGGTGTGTGTGGTGTGTGTGTGTGTGTGTTTCAAGACAGGGTCTCACTGTGTAGCTCTGGCTGTCCTGGAACTCGAAGTAGGGAAATGTATGCTATGTTAAACTATTCCAAGGAACAGACTCTAGTAAGTGGATGATGATGATGATGATGTGTGTGTGTGTATGTATGTTTTTTTGAGACAGGGTCTCACTGTGTAGCTCTGGCTGTCCTGCAACTGGATCTGTTAACTGGCCTCAAATTTAGATCCTAGTGTTTTATTTTTCCTGTGTATGTGTGCTTGTCATGTACAAGCATGTCTTCAGGTGAGTGCATATGTAGACACACAGAGGTCAGAGAATATGTGTCACTCCAAACCCTTACAGACCTTCAGTATCCATCTTCATATTAGGATTACAGGTGTGTTCAACATAGATATGGGCAACACTTAAGGTGGGTTCTGAAGATCTAAACATGTCTTGTGCTGGCTAATTTAATGTCAACTTGACACAAGCTAGAGCTATCTGAAAAAAAGGAAACCTTAGTTGAGAAACTGCCTCCATATATATAGCTATATAGCATTTTCTTAATTTTTAATTAGAGACTTATGGGGGAGGGCCCAGTCCATTGTGGGTGGTGCCACCTTAGACATGTGGTCCTGGGTTCTATAAGAAAGCAGGCTGAGCAAGCCACAAGGAGCAAGCCAGTAGGCAGCACCCCTCCATGGCCTCTGCATGTTCCTGCTTCCATGTTCCTGTTTTGTTGAGTTTCTGTTCTGACTTCCATGATGAACAGTGATATGGAAGTATAACCAAATAAACCCTTTCCTCTCCAGGTTGCTTTGGTCATGGTGCTTCATCACAGTAACAGAAACCCTGAACTAAGACAGGGCTTAATGCCTGTACAACACGGTGTCTTACCTGCTGAGCCCATCTTACCAGTTCTATAATGTTTATAAAATGAAATGGGTGATTTTATTTTTTTTTCCTTTCAAAAATCCAAAGAACCACACTCCCCAGGAAAAGTTCTGGCCCGTTTCTCCTGGAACTTAAGTCTTTTTAAAGACAGAATCTATGTATGTAGCCCTGGCTGGCCTCAACCTCACAGAGATCCACCTCCCTCTGCCTCTTAAGTGCTGGGGTTGAAGGCAATGTGCCAGCATGTTTTTAAGGATTGTCTGTTGTTCCTTCTTAAAAACTCAAAATGACTGTTGTGTCCCATTCAGTAGGATAGGAAAGCCATCTGTTCACCATGGAGCTTCTGCTAATGTCAAGACACAAAAATCATGGCATCTCAAGTTGTTGGTGACTAGCTGGGAAAACATGATCAGAGCTGAGCTGAACTGCGGAGTTGGAGACACATGATATAAACCCTGACAGTGGCTGAAGGTAAGCAAAAAGAGTTTGGCAGTAGACTAGCAAGTGAGATGCTCCCACAGATATAAAACAAAGGGCTGCCCATGAGCTGCGGCAGGGTGGGTGGGAGGGGGGTTAGAAAGGTAGAAAGGACTGCTTTTGGACTACTAGGGAGTCATCCAGTAAGAAACATAAGGGTCCAGGGAGCTGGGGCTGGAGGAAAGCCACAACCCCAGAGTCCCACATCCCCCACCTCTTTGGAGAATAACACTGTGATATGGGGATATGAGTGAATCAGACACAATAGATTCTTGGGGTTCAGCACCCAAGCTCCTCTGTAAGCATGGGTGTAAGAGGTGTGGGAATGGAGGGTGAAGGAAGAAGGACAGACTTCATAAGCCTGTCACAAATGAAAAGGAAGCTTCGGGAAATGCAGGCCTTTAGTGGCAGATGACCTGGGAACAGTGCTGACCAAGTGGAGCCAATGAAGTATGGTCTGTGTGGAAGTGCTCTGGGTGTGTGCTCCAGGCTGGCCGCACACTTCCTTCTGAGGAAATGCTCCGCTCCATTCTGACCTTTCCACCATCCAGGGGCAGAGTGTCATGGGTGAACTGGTCACTTCTGCTCTTTCCACACAACTGTGCTAAGCAAGACACATTCTTCTCTGGACATACAGGAGTCCCTTGTGGGGCTTGAGTCCTGACTAAAAAAGAAAGGAGAGCTATTTCTGTGGAAGGAGCAAAGGGCAAAGGTCATTCCTGCTGAAAGATACCTGTTAGCAAGCAGGTGATGTTTAACAGTAAGAGCTGCTGACCAAGTCAGCACAGACTCCAGGAGAATCCTGTCGAGTTACTCTAGTATGCCCTGGTCAAGACTAGTCTTGGCAAGAGGCGGGGAGCAGTCTGGGCTGTTAGTAGGTGGATAGCAGCACACATAGAGGATTTTCTTAGTGGTGTGTGTATTCACCGAGGTCTTGCTGACCCAGGAGGCATACTCCTCCATTGCTGGACGCGATTACACAAAGGTTCTAAGGCAGTGTGCAAGAACAGGGCATTCTTCATGGAAAGTTCCTGACTCGGTGGTCGTTTGGAGCTCCAGCCCCTAGAGGGACAGAATGACCCCAATGACTGATGCTCAGTGTAAAGCTCATCTCTGTCACATGTTTGCTCTCACAGGTTTTCTGGGATTCCTCCTGTACATCCTTCTCCTATTTTGTTTTTGTTTTTTTTTTTTTTTCAAAACAGGGTTTCTCTGTAGATCAGGTTGGCCTCAAATTCACGGCAGTCCTCCTGCTTCTGCCTCCCAAGTGCAGGGACTAATGGCATGTGCCACCCCTGACCAGCCTCTCAAAATTTTTCTTAATTTATTTTTTTCAAGGGTCTCACTATGTAGGCCTGGCTATGTTGGAACTCAGTAATGTAGAACAGGCTGTCCTTGAACCCACAGAGCTCCACCAACCTCTGCTTCCAAGTGCTGGGATTAAAGGTGTGTGCCCTATGCCCAGCTAAAAACTGTTTTAAATTTATTTTATTTTCTGTGTATGGGTGTTTGCCTGCATGTATGTCTGTGCATCATTTGTCTGACTGGTGCCCAGGGAAATCAGAAGAGGTCCTGGATCTGGATGATTGTGAGCCATCATGTGGGTGTTGGGAAAAGATCCCAGGTTCTCTCCAAGAACAAGTGCTCTTAACCACTGAGATGTCTCTAGCCCACACTTCTTCTTGTACATAAACACCATGAACATTCAGTATACACACTAGGCTTCCCTTTCATATCACTTTGTCTGACTAAAGCCCATTGATGGCTCCAACTGACCTTTCCTTTCTACTCAGCTAAATTCTCAGCATGGCTTGGGACTGGTGTAAATTCCCCCTTTCCCAAGCAGCCCAAAGCACTTATCTCTGAATGTGCCTCTGTGGGACATAGCAGGGGGACCTGCTGAGGCCTCTGAAGAGCAGAGGCCATGCCTGCCTCCCCACCTTTGCCCTCAATGACAACTAGAACACCTGCTGTGCTGTGTGTGTGTGTGTGTGTGTGTGTGTGTGTGACCTCAAGTGAAGGTCAGCTTTCACAATACCCAGGGCAGCCACAGGCCTGGGTCCTAGCCAGTGGGGATTAATGAAAACAGTAAAAGCAGCAAATGAAGCTGCTTGCTTTATGAACTTCTTCTGATTTCAGGTTGGTAGCAGTGGCCTAGCTCCCACCGTTGGGGGTAAGTGAGGATTACACTCTCAGGATACTGGCATCAGAAAATGGAAGAACAGGCAGAGGTGGTGCACGCCTCCAATTACAGCACTTGGGAGACAGAGGCAGGCAGATCTCTGTGAGTTCAAAGCCAGTCTGGTCTACAAATCGAATTCTAGGTCAGTCCATGCTACACAGTGAGACTTTGTCTCAAGAAACAAAACAGAATAAAGAGAAAGTTAAAATGTTAGATGTAGTGGCATGCTATACTTTTAAAATAATGGCATAGGTTCTAGTTAGTGTCTATAATCCCAGCTCCAGTACTCCTATTAAAAGATGGGAGGTAGAGAATCCAGAATCTGAAATAAACACCACAGTAGAAATAACGAGGCATCTAAATCTTGTCTTGAAAAAAAAAACAAAACAAAACAAAAGAAAGAAAGAAAGGATAAAAAGGAGAATGGCCTCATAGTCATATATCTGAATATCTGCTTCAGTTGTTGGAGGAAGTGCATCACTGAGGCTGAGCTCTGAGGTTTCTAAAGCCTACGCCATTGTCATTCCCAGTCTCTCTCTGTCCGTCTGTCTGTCTGCCTCGCGCTTGTACATCCAGATGTAATGTCTAGGATCCTGCTTCAGCAGCATGCCTGCCTGCCTGCTGCCATGCTCCACCATGGTGGTCACAGACCCACCCTCTGGGACTGTGAGTCCTAAACTCACTTTCTTCTATAAGCTGCCCTGGTCACGATACTTTATTACAGCAATAGGACAGTGATTAACATCCCTGCCTCAAAGACAAGCTGTACGGAAAGACCCAGCTCCTGAACAGTAGTGTGATGTGTCATGTGTACACCCACACTTAACACGCGTAAATAAATACATCTCCTGAGGAAAATCTAAAACTTATTCTGGACAGAAACTAGAGAGGCCAAAATGGCCTCAGCTCAAGCGCACAGCAGCTCCTCTCCCCTGGTGCCCTTTCCTGGAGAGTACCTCAGTGAGACCCAGTTGTCTGGCCTAGGGAGCGATGCTGAGTAGGATGGCTACATTGACAGAAAAGATGACCAAGGAGCTGGAAGACATCAGCCAACAGCAGGACTAGGACAACCCAGGAGAGCCCCAGCTTCATAAGGCTGCTCTGCCCAAGACAAAGGGACCGACATTCCCTCAGGGAATCAAGAGTGTTTATTACTGATGATCCCTAGTGTGACTCTGGTCTCAGTACTCCCCATGCCTGAGGTGGCTGATGTTGGCGGGAGACAAGGGTGGACTGGAGAGGGGAGGAAGGGGCCTGCCTGGGGACAGTGAGACAATCATTTCCTCAAGAGCTCCGAGAACTTTGTGCTTTGTTTTAGCTGGCACCGAGCTACCTGGAATGAGTCTTGTGTTTATCTTCTTTAGGAAAAGACATTTGAAGCAAAGAATAATCTGGCCCAATTTCCAGGCTGAGGATTTCATTATATCAACCCAAATATCACACTATTTAATTCCCCAATAAAACACTGGAAAAGGACTATCAGTGCTAACACATTTACATACAAAATCTCCACCTAATAGGTAATAGAAGCCTATGTGCCACTTCTAAAACAGTTATAAGATATATACAATTTTGGGTATATTAACAAAACAGAATATTACAAAATATTAAAGGCAATTCTCCTGTCTGTGGGCCTTGTCACCTGTCACTTGAAGTTGGCATAATCTGAAAAGGCATCGATGTACTCCTGTACCACCTTGTAGCAGAACTCATACTGTTCCTGGAAAACGGCAGAGGCGGGAAACACAAGTTACCAAGGGATGGCTGAATCCCCCACCCTCCCTTCTAAAACACATAGCACTCTGTATCCTTGGCTGGCCTCAAACTCCTTACGTAGACCAGGCTGTCTTAGAACTCACAGAGATCTGCCTACTTCTGCCTCCTGAGTGCTGGGAATAAAGGTATGCACCACCATGCTGGCTTAGCAGACCCGGGTTTTAAAGTGGAAAATGGAGAGAAAAAAGAATGTTTGTGGACTATAGTAGATCTTCTACAGGTAGAGCTGACCAGACATGTGAGGGCAGTCCAAGGTCCTGCAGGTCAGATGTGAGTGCCAGGCTCAACACGTGGCATCTACGGTGGTCCTCAGCTTGCCCAGGCTGCTAGGCTGAGATGAATCCTAACATCCAAAGCTTTATCTCCTCGCAAATCTCCTGAAACTCACATTTCCCCTCAAACCTTTCTAGCTTAACAAGATTCAGGAAAACCTTGTGGATATACACAAGATATGGCAAGAGTCAGACTTCTGAACAGGAAAGCCAAGTAAAACAAAGGCAGGCACTTCTGTTCACTCCTTACAGATTCCAGAGTAGAGTACCTGTGTGTGATGATGTAGGTGATATTTGGATACACACAAAGTCTTCTTCAATTGCTCTCTATCTATTCCCTGGAGAGAGGGTTTCTCACTGAACCAGAAGATGGCTGTTTCAGCTAGGCTGGCTGTTCAGTGAGCTCTTGGGGTTTGCCTGTGTCTGCCCTCAATGTTGTGGTTACAGGTGCATACAGCCCACCTAGTTTTGTTTACAGGTATTGGGGTGTGAACTCAAGTTTGCATGCTTTCAGAGCAAGTGCTGTTACCCACTGAGCTATCTCCCCAGCTCCAGGCACTTCTTTCTAATCTATTTCTTCTGGTACTAGCTGTGTTCCCACTCTGGCCCTGCTTCCCAAGACACTTCCTGTCTTCTGAGTTTGGGGAGTTCCCTGAAGGCTTGCTCCTGACAAGGAAGAGCTATGGACAGTGTATTGACACAGACAAAGACATGGAAGCATACCAGTGTCTGGACCATGTGTGGCCTCTGCAGCCGCAGGCTCTTGACAGTTTGGAAGACATCCAAAATTCCTTCTGCTTTCACACGCTCCAGGACTGTGCTCAAGGCACAAAAGGTCCCTGTCCGTCCTGCCCCGGCACTGAAACAGAGCAGATACACTTACCACACTGCTGCCTGTAGCTGTCTATCCTAAGGGTGAGTCTGCTGAGGACAGGCAGGCTGAGGCTGGCTCTGGGAAGGTATCAGCTCACCTCTGCCCTGCTAGCCTGGACCTTTGTGAGAGAGAAGCTCTGGAGAGGTGATGGATTCCTGCTGCCTTTCCTGTGTGCACTGAGGATGTGCTTGTGGGACCACTGTGACAACTTTTACACACCCTGCTAGCTTGACTCCTTGCTGTCTACCTACAGTGACTAGTGTCTTCACCAGCTCTGACTCAAACTTTTGGCACTGGTGTTTTGCTGATTCCTTTTCATTCTAAGGAATGCAAACTTCCTTCTTGACATGATCCATTTTGTCCAGTATTACCAGTTGATTTCCTTAGGAGACACTGAGTACCTGCTCTATGGCAGGAGTTTCGAACTCAGCATACAATAAGATATGCCCCCCTCCCCGCCTAAAAAAGGAAGAACAGCGCTCCATGGTGGGCTGCTCGGGGAAGGCTCTCTGAAGGGATGTTTCATGTGCAGACACCAAAGTGGCTGGCTATTTGAAAACAAGCCTCTAAGGGGGTGAGGGTGACAAAGTGTGTATCTGGATTTGGTACATAAGGAAAGGGAAAATGGCAGGTATGAGATCAGAGCCCAGGAGAATGCTGGGTACACTTAGCTCACTGGCCTGGAAAGGAGACCTCACATCATATTGTGCTCTTGTTGGAATTCTAGTTTGGAGGGGTCCAGTCTTACTGATTCCTTTTGTAAACCTCTAGTTTTGTGTGTGTGTGTGTGTGTATACAGGGTGTGGGGGCATGCATTAGCCATAGTATACACATGGGGGTTAGTAGACAACCTATGGAAGTTGGTTGTTGAGGCCAATTCTTTGTTTTTGCCACTGCATAGTTAACACCATGATAGTTGGCCCAAGAGCTTCTGGCCTCTTCTGTCTCAGCCTCCTATTTCACTGTTGGAAGGCTGGGATTCCACATTTGGCTTTTTATGTGGGCTCTGGGGATAAAAGTTGGGCTGTCAGGCTTGTGTGGCAAGTACTTTTACCAAGGAACCATTTCTCTGACCCAAAGTTAGACTTCTTTTAAAAGATTTTAGGGTTGCTGTGCTAATAGCGGTTGGGGAAGAGTAGGAAAGCCAGTCTGGGAGGGAAGGTAGCTTTGACTAAGGAGCTGTGGGGAAGGTAGTGATATCTGGGTTCTGAGAAGATGGGACAGGTAGAACAGGATTTCTTGATGGCTCGGATACAATGTGGAGAATGAGAAAACAGGACAGGTCTCAGGCTTCTCATGAGTTAAGCCGTAACTCTTCAGAGCTCGGCAATACCCAGGAAAGGTAGCACATGCCTTTAATCCAAGCACTTTGGGAGGCAGAGGTAGGTGGATCTCTGTAAGTTGGAGGCCAGCCTGGTCTATATAGTAAGACCCTGTGTCTCAAACACAAAACTAAAACCAAAAAGAGAGGTCTGGATAGGTGGCTCGATGGTTAAGAGCACTGGCTGCTCCTGCAGAGAACCTAGGTTTCATTCCTAGCACCCACATGGCGGCTCACAACCACCTGTAACTCCAGTTCCAGGGGATCTGATGCCTTTTTCTGGCCTCCTTGGGCACCAGACATACACTTGGTGCAAAGACATAAATGTAGACAAAACACCCTTACAAAAAAATAAAAATTAAGACAACAAGAGAGGTAAGCAGGAGTGGAAAGGACATGGATTTAAAGTAGATTTGGAAGAAAGATCATGAATTATGACTTGAAATGCTGAATACTAGATACATACATGCCAGAGAGCAATATGGAGTTCAAGGGAGAGTTTGAACCAGAGATCAAGACTCGGCAGTGGATACTGCAAGGAATTTAGATGGGCTACCTGAAGACACTGTCTATTGATCTAGAAAAGACTGGGCTACGGCTAGAGCAGAGTCATCGTAGGCACAGAGAAGGAGTAGTTTGTGAAGATGAAAACCACAAGAGAAGCTGTTAAAGCATGCCACAGAGAGACGGGTGACTTGTGACCAGTGTGAAAAGCCTTTGTCACCAGCCATCTTGAGACCATGGTAGTTCTGATAGGGGAAACTGTAATGGAGTGTCAGGATACACACACACACACACACACACACACACACACACACGCACGTACGCACGCACGCACGCACACGTGCATGTGTTCATGGTGTAACTGGAATGGGAGGAGAAAGACTTAAAAGTTAGCACTGATGTACTTTTTATTGTTATATAGATTAGAACAGCCTTGAACTTCTGATCCTCCAGAGCCCATCTCCTGAGGTGCTGGGATTACAAGCCATGTGCCAACATGCTTGCTCTTATGTGATGTGTTCACAAAGCTACATCCTCAACCCTAGAATAGGGGCAAATCTTTTGAAAGACTGTACAAAAAAATTTTTTTTGAAGCAGGTTCTTACCATATAGCCCTGGCTGGTGTAACTGACTCTGTGGACCAGGCTAGTCTTGAATGTAACAGATCTACCCACTTCTGCTTCCCGAGTACTGGGACTGTGTGCACCACAGTGCTTCGTGAGACTTCACTATTAAGGACATACATCAAGATAAACTTTTTTCCCTGAGGGTGTTAGGGATTCCACCTGGGGCCTTGAGCATGCTAGCCAAGCACACTACCATATCCTCAGCCTAATATTATCTTCCCTCTAAAATGTCATCTCACTCAGATAGGGCTTCTCTCCACTGCTCTTTTGTTGGTCATGTTACTACTAATTTGGGCTGAAACTCAAGGAGCATTCTTGACTTTTCTTCTTCTTCTTTTTTTTCTTCTATTCTTAGTTTCAATGATCCTCCCCACCCCAATCATTTTCAAAACACTCTCTTCTCTTTCCCCACATCACATTACCTAACTGGTCTCTCTAGCCTTGGCCTCCCTTGCTGCTCCCGTTACTGTCCCATGTCCTTCTCAAGATGTGAATAGCCCCACTTCCCCAGCACACACTGCAGAATTCAAACTCTAGGATCCCCTCTGGTTACCCAGTTGTCTGAACCATCCAGCACCACAGCACTCAGCAGCGTCTCTGGTGTTCTGTCTCCACCCCCCCACCCCACCCCCACCCCGTTTCTTCTGAGGGCAGGGTCAGCAATACCTGCAGTGCACAGTGATGGGATGATTCCCTGACTGCTGCTGCTGCTTCTGCACGGCTGCAATGATGTTGATCATGCCCTTCCCATCGCTGGGGATGCCCACCTCAGGCCAGCCGTGGAAGTGGAACTGCCGTATCTGCCGATTCTTGTTCTCCTTTGGAAGAAGTTCGATCAGCGACGCAGAGGAAGACCTGCTCTTCCTGTAGGAGTTGCCCCACCCAGTACCCATCTCACCCTGGTGTTGGTGACCAGGAGGTCTCGGACAGTGTAGCTCTCACATTCCTCCTCCTTCTTCAGCTCAACTGTGATGTCTCCATAGGACACCAGGCCATCAGATGGCCAGTACTGGGCACACTTCTCCTGGAGGAACAAGAGGGAGAGGCATGTGAGGTCAGGGGCTAGCATCTATGTATGGTAGAGCAGCAGTGCCCATAAGTAGCCTGGCTCCTCACAGCACAGAGACCTTTTCTTCAGACATTTATATTTACACACATTTATGTATGACTGTTTTGCTTGCATGTACACATGTGTACCACCTGTGTGCCTGGGTCTTACTGTATAGCCCTAGCTGGCCTGAAATTTCACTAAGCACCTCAAGTTTGCCTTGAAACTCACAGAGATCTACCCTCCTGCCTCTCAAGTGCTGAGATAGATTAAAGGTGTGCACCACCATGCTGGGCCCACAGTGTCCTCTTTGCCCTTTAATCTGTAAACAGTTAAAGGGATGCCCAAAGGTTGCTAACTTAGCATTTCTATCCTTGCTAGTGGGCAGAACAAGCCAGTACTATCAGATATTATAAGAGAATTACGTATCAAGGGCCAGGTATGATGGCTCCTGACTGTAACCCCAGCACTGGGAAAGCAGAGGCAAAGAAGATTGTGAGTTCAAGATTAGCTTGAGTTACAAACAAAGTAAGATCTGCTCAAAACACCTACCCACCCACCCAATCATCAAAATAATAAATAGGCACTGAAGACCACACACCTAGTAGCTTTAGGTCATAAAATCAGTTACTCACAGGGGAGGAGGCAGAAGATAAAGAAGCCCTCCAAACTGGGGTGGGGAAAGAGGATGGACACATCAAAAATGTAACCTCTTTTGGCTGGTTGATGGGAACAGTGGGTTAAGGTAGTTTCATTTGGTCTTGACTGAACCTGGGCTGCAGACTCATGCTATATGATGAGTTTGAAGGTGAAAAAGCTATTGCAGGGAAGTGTGTAAGGTGTGCAAGGTGTGAACTATATCCAGCCACATAATAGAAGTAGGATTTAACGGGTGGTATGGAGAGACACTGGAAGATGGTTAAAGTAGTGAGATTGATGTCTGGGGTTATCCTCACTTAGAATTCCTCAGTCTGTGAAGGTAACAGGATTCTTCATTTAATTTAGTTCTTCATGTGGGCTCAACAACAACCACAAAATCAACATAGTTTGGAGTTAAAAACAAAACAAAGTCAAATTCTGAGATAGAGAGAATGTTAGAGGGACAGTATAGGCAGAGGCAGCCTCTTGGCAGTGGGATCGTGGTGGTGAGGCATCACTACTGTCCCACATGACTCTACCTCATCATGTCAGAGACAATGGTGAGCAGTAGTGGTCAAACTGCCGGAAGTGTTCAGCAGCTACCAGGACTCGCCACAGCCTCCCGGGCTGCACGCCGAGGCCATGAGGAACTCGGAGAGGAAGGTAACTCTAGACTTGTGATATGAGCAGATGGGGTAAAGGTGCACTCTTTTCTATAGCTTAGAAGTAACCGTGACCAGGCCACACTAACTTCTCCAGGCTCGGCTACTGATTCTAATCCTTGCTGAACGATGTGCCAGGGGCAGTGAGTCACCTACTTACAACAGCACACAGACTTGATGCAAAGAGGCTTCAAAAAGTAAGAACCATGGGACACAGCCTGAAATAAGGATAGAATATGATACCCTGAAATTGGGAGTGCCCTGTAAAGGCTGTACTATCAGGAACAGAGAGTGGGGAGCGATTTCCTAGGCTGAGGAGCTGATCTAGGGCATCTTTGAGGTCTCTGCATAGTAAGAACCCAAGACAGTACTACTTTTAAATTGGCTTTAAGTCTTTTTTTCCTTAAAAAAAAAAAAAAAGACCATAAGTATGAGCTAGGAAGGTGCTGGCCCAGCAATGGAGCCATTTTCCCTTCTTATCTCTAGTTCTGAGAAAGCCTTTTGTTATTTTATTTTATTATTATTTTTTAAGACAGGGTATCACTATGCAGCCCTGGCTGGCCTGGAACTCCCTGTGTAGACCAGGGGCCTCAATCTCATATAGATACTGCTGTCTCTGCCTCCATGCCTGGCCTCAAATTCTTTTGTATTTTTTTTAAAATTTGTTTTTCTTTTACTTTATATTTCTTAAATTTCACTGTTTGCTTTTGTGTAGTGACTATAAAAGGTGACCATGCCCTAAGGACATTCAGATGCTTCTACTTCAGAGACCTGGTCTGGCCAGGTCTCTTCTCTTCTCACTACCAGGAAGGTGCGATGAAGAGGATGTGTGCAAGGTTAGTCTGAGGGGTGGATACAGGGGAAAGGCAAAATGGTGGGAGACATCTGGAATCAACTGGAGGTTTGGGGAGAAGCTGGGGGAAGAAGCATCAAAGATTCAAACACACCTTATGGTTGCCCCCAACCTTCTTGTTTCTCATAGCCCAACATCTTCTTGAGCTCACCTGGCCTCTCTCTTCCAGTTCTGTTAGCATTACAATGGAACAGGACTTCCATTCCCAGATCATTCTCCAGAAGTCCTCAATTGTGTGGAGAAGAGGGCCCTGGCTGGCGATGTAGGAGTCTTTCTGCCGGTAGCCCTGTATGGGTCAGGTATAGAGGTGGTTTGTCAGGAAAGGGTGAGTGTAAAAGACAGGCTTATCTGGAATGAAATAAGATGAGCCCTTTGAAGTGACAGGGACCGCTCGGAGGTAGTTGGATTCCACAAAGAGCTCTCTTTTGATGAAAGATCATACCAGGGAAGGGAAGAGGGGTAGAGAGGTAGGGGGCAGAGTAGAAACAGGAAAGATTAGATCAGCTTTAGACTCTTGGATCTGATTATGTTGTAAGGTTCTCTTCTAGAAATATGTAGCATGTCTCCTTCACATTGGTGTTCTTTGTGGTTAGACAGGCCTAGTGCTCAGGGAGGGTAGGCGGCAATGAACTTAGGCGCTGTTGACTGACTCATAGATGCTCTTCTCAAGCAGGCATGTGAGGGAGGCACTGCAAGTTCCACGGACACTCATGGGACATAACCCATCACTTACATCAATGAAGGATGCGTTCACATAGTCTGTGTTCTCTTCGCCTCGTTTGACTGGAATGATCACTCTGTTAAATTCATCTGCAAGGAGGACAACGAATGGCTTGCAGCTCACCAACATTCACTCCCCTTATCAAGCTTGTAAGTCAGTGGGGCAAAGACAGCAATGTTCCTTTGGCTTTTATGCCTTTTTATTTCCTGAAACCACTAAAGAACTGAGAGAAACAAGAGGCAGTGCTTGACTTTGGTCAATCACAACGCTGAGAACGTGGAGTGTGCAGGGGATCAGGAGCTGGAGCAGTGATACTGGAGTGGGGAGGGGAGGGGGACTTACATGGAATGATCTGTAAAACCCGGTTCTTCTTCATGTTGGCCGGAAGGTTGCCCGTGCGCATCTTGTCATTCTGGATTTTGATTGAAGTTAATTTCTGAATGAAGAAAGAATAACAACTATTGCTCCCAGTGAAGAACCTGAGAGACTCTTGCCAGTCACTAAGACCACACCTCCAGGACCCCTGACTGCACTGTTTCTTCCCTACAGTGCTCTGTCTCAATTTCCAGATGTCATTTTTGTCTTTAAGTTTAGTAAGAAGTCAAAAGAATGTTTGAGAAGCAACACCTTCTAGGTTCCTTTGGAACTTCCTGAGATTCCTCTGACCCTGAATTTTCTGGGCCACATTTCTGCCATTTAAAAAAATATTCAAATGATATTCTTCCTTCCTGGTTCTGAGGTGGTTTCCTTGTCTATATAGGTATGTTCCTTATGTGTGTGCATGTGGACCCAAGAGGTTAGGTGACCTACTTTATACTCTCCACTGTCCTTTTTGAGACAGAGTCCTCTCACAGAACCTGGAGTTTGCTGTTGCAGTCAGCTGGTTGGTTGGCCAGTGTCTGCCCCTTTCCTGTCTGTTCCCCAGTAGTGGGGTTACAGGTACACCCCCACATGCAGTCTTCACATGGGTGCTGGACATCCAATCGTGAGTTGTCAAGCTTGTGTGCAGCATCCCAGCGAATCAAGTATACATTGCAATGCAATATGGAAGCTTTAAGGTGAATGGTTCTCTGCGTCCCATTCACTATCTGTCTGATGTCTGAGAGCACACTTACCACACTGCCTTGTCTTTTTAGACAGGGTCTCTATACGTATCCCACCCTGTCCTGGAGCTCCATGTGTAGACCAGGCTGGCCTCAAATTCACAGTAATCTGCCTGCCTCTGCCTCCCAAGTGCTAAGATTAGAGGTATGCGTCACCATACATGGCTCGATTACATTTCTTAGATTTTGAGATAGAGTCTTGCAATCCTCTTGCCCTAGCAGCCCACACAGCTGTAATTGTCAGCTTGCAGTCCTAGGCCTAGCTTAGACTTGAGAACTTCATTTTTTTTTTTTTTTCGAGACAGGGTCTTTCTATGTAGTTCTGGCTGTCTTGGAGCTTGCTTGTCTCAAATTCAGAGATTGTCTTGTCTATGCTGGGATTAAAGGAGTGAACTACCATGCCCGGATTCTAGAAGTACTTGTCGATGAGAGTGTGACACGGGTTGTATTTATTTACTCTGTGGGGGCAGAGGGCTGCTGGGGATGGACTCCAAAGCCACATGCTATGCATATGTTCTATCACTGAGTGTTGAGTCACTGTCTAATAGCATCAGGAGTGGTCAGCAATCGAGGGCTCATGGGCCAGATGCTGCCTACTACCTGGAAATACAGCCTACGTCATGTGTTCACTTGTCTCTGGGTGCTTTTGTGTTACAATGGTAGTATCAAGTAGCTGGAATACTGTATGGCTCAAAAGACATTTTACCTGGCCTTTACACTGCTGTACATTATAATCATCTAGGGGTGCTGAGAGGCTTAAGGACATACTGTTTTCTATTCATTTTCCTTACAGACAATTCAAGTGACTTTATCACACAGGACACACTCAAGTACCACTGGCCATAGTGCACACAGAATTAGCATTTTTCCTAGATCTGTTTTTTTTCAGACCGTGTGGTCTCTTCTGTTTGGACACTGTCCAGCTTCAACTCACCTTAAATTCCTCCTCTAACCCATTGTTGCTAGTCCCTGGGATCTTGTTATAAATTTTTTGCAGGTGGGTTTCTAGAGACGTCACTTCCAGTTCTGTATCCCCATACAGATAATGCTCCAGAAGGGCCTGGTATATGAAGACGTACTGCATCTGGAATGTGGATCACACAGGGGTCTCAGTTATAAACAGCTCAGTAGTGGTGGCACCAGATCACTTCCAGTGCTAGCTTTATTCAGTGTACGTTTCCTCTGATTTTAGTAGGGATAAAGCTGTCATTCATACTGTCCCAATACAGTGAAACAGGACTTGAAATGCATGAGTTCCCCTGGGGAGGTTAGGCTGGGAGGCAGGGTCCTGGCCTAGTGGATTCCACAGTCTGAAGAGTCTGTCAGAGACTGGACACACACAAAGGCTGTGAAAGCCTGCAAGGTCTGCAAGGCAGACTCAGCCTGGATCCATCCTGGGTCTGTGATGTGCCCACAGAGTCTCACTATTGCTCTTGGACTTGACTGCATCATGACTGTGGGCCCTGGCACGCTTGCATCCATTAACAACTATTCCCTTACCCTTAAGGTCTAATGGAAACAACAGCTGCGTGTCTGTTTCCCTAGCCATGGAGCTACAACCTCTTGTATGTGTTATTTCTTTTAAAAATATTTTTATTTTACGTATATGAGTGTTCTGCCTCATGTATGTGTAAATACTATGTGCACGCCTACAGAGGCCACATGAGGGTGATGTATCTCCTGGTATTGAAGTTAACAGATAGTTGTTAGCCTCCATGTGGATGCTGGGAACTAAACAAGCTAGTGCTCTTAACCACTGAGCCACCTCTCCAAGACCCGTGCTTAGTTTCTTTACATATATGGCAGAAGGAAAGAACTAACTTGTAATTTGTCCTCTGACCAACACAGGTATTCCATGCACCTGTATACACCCTATGTGATGCCCATGTGCAATGAACGGGAGTCCTCAGAGCAGGCAGATGCCCTGGCATTACAAACCCCTTCCCTTGCCCCACCCACCCACAGATCACTTACGTCTGTCTGTACCATCTGGCAGCGCTGGGCCCGGATCCGGCTCACAAACCCATATACATCCACTTTGCGCTCCGAATGCATCATGTCCAGCATGGCATCGATGACAACAAAGGTGCCAGTGCGCCCTACACCTGCACTGTAGCCAGAGAGCATGGGGTTAGTGCATGCAGGAGCAGGCAGGGGAGGGTGCACAGCTCAGGCGTCTCCAAGCAGCCAAATTATAATTTCCCATGGGACAGAACACTGCACTAGCGTCAACAATCCTACTGTGCTAGGAGCTACTGGTCTCTAGTTTTCAGGGCCTGGGTACCCTGGTATTTAAGGGCCTAGGATGGCAAGGGAACTGAGTTAGCCAAACTGGCTTCACAGTGTAGTCTCCACTCCAAACCTAGCAGGGCTGCCCTCTAAGAAAAAAGATACATTAACTCCAATAAATATAATGACAAAAGCTGCTGATTTTATCTCATGCATTGTCAGGGGTATATATTGAAAATAATGGGAGCCAGGGAACAAATTCCGTAACTGCAAATACTGCCTCTAGAGGTAAGACATAGCCTCTGGCTTGAGCCTTCACAGTTTATTCTAGAACTTGAGTAAGCTGCCTAACTCCCTGTCTTTCCCCAGGTCACATTCTCAACCCTAGACTAGAGCTGGAGGATTCCTTCTGGCTGCTGCCTGGGGTCCCAGCTATGCATTTCTTCTGTGTCAGTCTCCTTGGTCAGGGTCCCTGTGCTGGTCCCTTGCTCTGGTCAAGGGGGCAGAAAGTGGGCAAGGGTCAGGCCACACTGACCTGCAGTGGACCACGATAGCCCCTGCATACTGAGGGTTACAGGCTTTCACCTTCTTGAGGAACTTGAGCATGCCAATTGGGGTGAAAGGCACCCCAAAGTCTGGCCAGCTGGTGAAATGGAACTGAGTGATGAGGCGCTGTGGTTTCCTGTTGGTCACGTCGCCCACCTGTGAAGCGAGGAGTGAAATGTTTGTTCTGGTAACAGGAGGAGGGCAGCAGGAGGGCATGCACGGTGTGACAGAGGTCAGGTGAGGAACAACGAGGAGCCTGCCAGTTGCTGCTACACTTGGCCTACAAACACAGGCGAAACTCCGAGAATTTAAGTGACTGAGTAAGCCCAAGAACCGCTATGGTAAACAGCAGGGTCAGAGACACACACAGGGTACAGGGTCTCACTCTGTACAACAGGCCAGTCTCCTAGTTAGACAGCAGCCTCTGCCTGTGCCTCCCAGTGCTGGGACCAAAGGTGTGTACCACCACAGCTAGCAGGGCTCCTGATTCTTGATAAATCCTCTTTCCAAAGCACCCTGATCCCCAACTCCAGCCCAGGCCTCCATGGCCACTCTGGAAGGCTTACAATAGTCTCAGCATATCCTTGGTGTTAGAAATCTTTAGCAAGGTGAACACAACATCTAGAAGACTGCCCCACTTCCTGAAACCCCTCTTCTCCTGGCCTGGTCACATTTAAGGCAATCAAACTTTGCCTGAACAGGTCCTTTTCCCCCAGCCATACAAGCATTGCTTATTTAGCTTTGACAGAAAAGTTCCTGGAGGTCAGATTCCTGGTTTCAGAACCCACACAGACTGTATACTATGCGATTCCTGACTTCCTGAGTAAGAAAGGTCTGGGGACAACCCAGACCTTGCCACCCTCTTAATGGTTGACAGATACTACACAAACATCTGGAAAGGAGGCAGAAGACTGTACCTGCTGAATACAGAATTTCCGTACTGTATAGTCCACCAGGACAGTCACATCCTCAACAGACACACGGACATTCCCATAGGTCCAGCAGCCTTGGTCTGGCCAGTATTGGGCACATTTACACTACAATGAAAACAGACACATGTCTCTCACTTAAAGACTGCCCCAGCAGATGTAAAGAGACTGAGAGAAAAAAACCACAAAGCCTGTCTGTCCTATGTCACTTCTGCTGGCTAAAGGTTTGGTTGTTGTAACTTACTTTCTCTTCAGCTGTACCAGCCTCACTCACAGACCTCTCCATCTTTTCCACTCCTACCCCTCAGCTCAAGGCAAACAGGAAACTGTTTTACCAGCAAAATCTGCACCACCCAATCTCCCAGGTCAGGCTTTAGACACAATAGACACAAGCTTGTGTGATAGAGGGAATGGGTAGGTGTGGTCTTGTTGGAGGAAGTGTGTCACTAGGAGTGAACGTTGAGGTTTCAAAGCCCAAGCCTGGCCCATCATTTCTTTCTTCCTGCTGCCTGCAGATCCAGATGTAGATCTGTTATTCTCAAGCAACAAGCCTGCCTTCATGCTGCCATCCCCTCACCATGAAGATAATGGACTAAGCCTCTGAAACAGTAAGCAAGCTCCAATTTAAAGTGCTTTCTTTTCTAAGAGTCACCTTGGTCATGGTGTCTCTTCACAGAAATAGAACAGTGACTAAGGCATCCAGGTCTGGCACTGGCTATAGCCCAGCTACAGAGCTGGTCAGTACTTTTTACTTTTACAAAGTAAAAAGCTGTTAGAAGCTGCCCACAGGGCCCTGCCCTCCTCTGGGCAGCAGGGGTTCCTAGTGAGCCTGCCCCATGGATGTGACAGCAGGATAGCCAGCAGGCTGACCAGCTCAGATACCTGAGGCCCAGATCCAGGGCTTTGAATTGGCTCATCCCAACAACTACCCCATTGATGAACTGCTGGGAGTTCATGAACAGGCTGGTCCTACAGATCCAAAACTATAGGATCTTCATGATATAGGGCAACAACAGGATATCCAAGAGG
Source organism: Mastomys natalensis (assembly GCA_021653895.1). NCBI lineage: Eukaryota > Metazoa > Chordata > Mammalia > Rodentia > Muridae > Mastomys > Mastomys natalensis. The sequence continues at coordinate 236,082 of JAJTUV010000641.1, forward strand.
AGTCCTAGTGTCTATCGATAGAGTAGCAGAAGCCAGAGGTCTTGACCAACAAGTCATTTTGATGAACATTTGCAAGCAAAAAAGTGTGGACAAAAGGGTGTACAGTGGACACACTGTGACACACTAGAGGTTTTTTTCTCTGTTGGGGGGGGTGGTTGCAAGGGTGGAGTGGAGGTATGAGGGGAGGGAGAGATGATTAAGATTTGGGTGCATGATGTGAAATTCACACACACACACACACTAAAAAAAAAAAAAAAAAAAAAAAAAGGAAGAAGAAGAAGCTGCCCACAGCACTTGGTGTGGCTTCAGCTTCTGCACTCCTGAGGGCCACACCTATATTCGGGGCTCTGCTAGTTTATACAGCTCCCTCTATCAGCTTGAGGCTATACCAAAAGCTTTAGAAGGTGCTGCAGGAAACTAAGGGAATGAGGGGCCAGAGAAGCTGAGGGAAAGTCTCTTGTCTTTTCTAGCTAATGGCCCACTTCTACCTTCTTGGTTACTTTGAAATGAGAATGAGCTATTTTAATTCCAGACATGACAACGTGCCATGGATACCTCTACCCCGTCCTGAGATTCACCTGAAATTTCCAGGCTACAGGAAGAGACACATTAGCCTGTCTGGATAATCTACTAGTACAGTAACCAAAGAAAGAAGGCAGCGAGGCTTAAGCTTAGCGCTCCAGCAGAGCAGACCCTCTACCAGATACGCCTACATCGGGGCTTGCTTCTAAATTTTCAGCTTACCTCCTTTCTCTCCTTCAGGTTGGTCACCATGACAATGGTAGCTGTGTTTTGTTCCCATATCATTCTCCAGAAATCATTCACTGTTTCCTCTTTTGGTCCTAAAGCACCCAAAGTGAAGATTGAAAAGGGAAAATAATTCTAGAAATCTGAGACTACTCAGTCCTGATTTTTGGAATTTCGTGTCTATATATCTTCAGAGGAATTATTATCCATTCATCCACCTGCCAACTGAATGTTTCCCATTTACCACGTGTGTACCAGACACTCCATGAGGAATGTGGACAGGAGGCTTCCAAGTAGGAAAGAACACAATGGTTTTCTAAGGGTAAAGGATTAGAAGTCATGACTGATTACTGAATACAGTCCAGACAGTAAGCCAAGGGCTAACTCTGACATTTATTCTATCCTATTACATTCTGGAGTGAATGCCATCAACCCCAGAAAGGTTGACGGACTTGTTCAGGTTGGAATTTAAATTTACTTTCCATACAGCCCTTCTCAGAAAGCCATAAGAAGTTCCTAAACAAAGCCAGGCTCTGTACAATAAAAGGTGGGGGTGGGATTTAACAGTGGAGAGGCTAGTGAAATTCTAGGGTATGGTAAACAGAAGTCTTTGCAATCGAACTCTGACATGGCTTAGGGGCACCGGATCTGCTATAGAACTAAAGGTTTTAGGAAAGCTCCCAAATGTACTTAAAACAATGAAACTTTAGGAGGTGGCAAGAAAGCTCAGTGGGTAAAGTCACTTGCAGCCCAACCTGATGACTGAGCTCAGTCTCTGGGACCCACATGGTAGAAGGAAAGAAACAACTGTTCAAAATTGTCTCTTGACCTTGGCATGTATTCCATAGCATGTGTGTGCCAGTGCCAGCCCCTTCCAATAAATAAATAAAATCTTCAGCTTGTTAGCATGGTGGCACATGCTCTTAATACCAGCACTTGGGAGGCAGAGTCAGAGAAATCTCTGTGAGTTGGAGGCCATCCTGGTCTACATAGGAAGATTTAGTCTCAGACCAACCAACCAACCAACCAACCAACCAACCAACCAACCAACCAACCAAATATCCAGCTCAGTTGGATGTGTTGACATATGCCTTTAACCCTAGCACATGAAAGCAGGGGATCCCTGTGAGTTCCAAGCCAGCTTGGTCTACACAGTGAGGCCCACCAAAAAATTAAATTAAATTAAATCAAATCTCATTTATTTGAAGGTGTTGAAAGGAGACATACTCTTAGGAAAGAGTTTAAGGGGGAAACCAGTAGCATTTTCTATAAAAAACTAGATGACTAGAAAACCAAGACAATGATTAATCTTGGAAAAGAAGGAAAAACTGCAAAAGCATGATTATTATCGATAGGTTTTCTCCATCCACGAAATAAGCCCATTCAAGCCAGATTAAAGTATAAAGGCAGGTTTATTGGGGGCAGCTCTCAGGTGGATTTGCTGATCTCACAGGAGGGGAGGAGCAAAGGAGAGAGGAAGGGAAAATGCAGAGAGAGAAAGAGAGAGAGAAAGAGGAGAGAGAGGGAAGGAGGGAGGGAAGCAGGGAGGGAAGGAGGGAACAGCTGGGGAGGTGAGAAGGGCTGGGGTGCTAGTGTGGTCTCTGAAATTGTACTAGGCATGTGTGATGCTGAAGGAGCCTGCAGGCCAGCATGCACTTTGTTATACTAATAGGTACCACAGGTAGCCATTTTTCCCTTCTGCCAGTGATAATAGAGACGACTCCCTGAGGAATGCTGCCTTTATTTAACAGCCAGAAATCTTCCTACAGCCAGGTTGAATCCTTTTTTGGATACTGGATGGTCCTTTGGAGTCTGAGGAACTGGAATCTCTCTGGATATAACACCGCTCTTCCAGAGGACTTGGGTTCAATTCCCAGCACCTGCATGGTGGCTCACAATCATCTGTATGCAACTTCTCTCTTCTCATACAGGAATTGAGGCCTGTATGCAAGGAGCACAGTAAAGAAACCACCAAGCTGGCTGCTCCATTGTAAATAAGAGAGAGACTACCCAGAGGTGCCTGAAGAGTCTAGAGCAGAGACAAAGAAGCAGACTGACCATGGCCAGCGTGCATCACTTCCTCTTTCTGGCATGTCTGTTTATAAGCGTCCTTCTTTCCCTATGCTGATCTTTCCCCTCCTTTTGTTGTTGTTTTTGTTTTAAGACAGGGTCTCACTATGTATCTCTGGCTGTGGTACCTATGGGTCTAACAAAGTGCATGCTGGCCTGCAGGCTCCCTCAGCATCACACATGCCTGCTACACATTTCTAGCATCCTAGCCCTTCTCACCTCCTCCCCACCCTAACTCCCTCCAGCTCACAGGCTCCTCTCCCAGCTACTCATTCTTCTAACCTGCTATTTTGCCTATTCTCTGGGGCTCTCTGTCTCCCTCCCTCTTTCTCTTTCTTCCTTTCCTCTCCTCCTTCTTTAGTCATTTCTTTATTTCTCTGCTCTGCTCCTGCTATCTCATGGCCACATTCAGTCTACTTTCTCGCTCTCTGCCCTGGACTCTTCCAAATTCCTCTAGAATGTTTTCTGTCTCACATCTATAATAAAAAGCTTCCCCTTAATCATATCACAAAGCAGTTATATGGTCAGCTTATACAAGCAGCTGGTGCTCTTAACCACTGAGCCATCTCTCAAGCTACAAGGAACTTTTTTAAATTAAGGACTTTTTGATACTAAGTCATCAAGATGAATGGCATTAGGTGCAAACCTGTAAGATGTATGATATTTCCTTCTTTCTTGTGTGTGAGAGTATGTACGCACATGTTCATGTGTGTTGTGTGCATTTGCATATTACTGTAGAGGTGCACTGTTTGCCTGTGGGGGTAAGAAGTCAAATATTAGGGTTTCCTCAATCACTCTCTACCTTATTTTTCTGAAGACACTCTTTCACTAACCAAGAGCTTGTTAACTAGATAGACTGTCTAGCCAGTGAGTCTCCAGGATCTTTCTGCATCTGCCTCTCCTGCAGTAGAATCAAGTATGTGCTTTTAATGAGGTTGCTAGGAATCTAAACTTAGGTTTTCATGTTTGTGCAGCAAGCACTTTACCAACTGAGCCATTTCCCAGCCTCCCATGTATCTTTTAGGTGACAGCAACTGGAGAAGTTACTGTATTTTCATTACTTCATTTAGTATCTGGGCAAAATCCCCCACCCTCAACCCAGTATGGGGTCATGCTTTAGCCCAAGAATAAAAAGTTGTCATTACCTTGTGCAGCAATGAATTTATTCTTTTCCTGGTAGCCCTGGGTGGAAAGAGATGAGAAAGAAAAGTGAAAAGCAGAAGTTGCAGAATGACTCTCAGTTCACAAAGCCTCCCCAGTAAAAGGTCTAGGCAATTCATAAGAATTTCCATCACAGAAAGCCCAGGAGGGTTGGCTTTGGAGAGGAGAATCAGAGATGACGAAGCTCAAAGGGTGTGGGTAGTCTTCTCAAGGTGAATTCTGAGGAATACTTGGGGAGAGTATCCAGAGACTGACCCTGGTCTACACCGTGTCTGATGCTTTACTAGTAGCCAACAATGTGAGTTTTAGTGTTCATGGGTGAGGCCTTCCAAGGCAGAGCATATAAGGTGGTTCCAGGGTGGAGCTGGGCTGAAACTGGGAAGCACAAAGCATTTGTTCTTAAGGATGCTTCTCAGGTATAAACAAACTTTAGAAACTGCCAGGTTTGACAGAGAGCTTCTCCATTAGTCAGAAACAAAGGAGCCTGGGGATGCCATTCAAGGAGATAAGGAGTCTCTGAGAGACTCAGACCAGACAGGGTCTTTCTTTTCTCCCTGTGCAGATGGCAGCAAGGTGGGCAATGGGAAGCAGTCTTGCTGGGACACCAGGCCACACCAAGATAGTGGTAAAATCAAAGGATGGACCTAAACCTGAGAAGTCATTTCCTGTTCTAGTTAAAACAAGGGCAAAATAGAATTGTTTCCTAGCAGAGAAGAAAGTACTTAAAATCAGCAATAAATAGCAGGCCTCTTACAACTTTCTTTTGAGAACAGCAATTTAGTTTTCAAAAATGTTTTTAATCATTACAACGTGAAAATTGAGACAGGCGTCATTTAGGAAACTCAATTCTGTCCCAGTCCTAAACTTGTAATTAACTGATGGGCTCTTAAGAAGCACATTAAGCATACCACACTCCTGGCTTCATGAAAAGCCACTGTTGAAATCTCAATGGAGCACAAAAAACTTAAAAAATCAACACAAACACACACAGATATGGAGGTCAACCCAGTGTGTCGTACTCGGAGTGGGTCAGCTACCTCTGGAAGAGTGGCCACATTAGTAGCATCACCTAATTACTAAAGCAGAGGAGAAAGAAAAAACTACTAAGGGACGGATGAAAGGTGGCTACTTGGCTGTTTCCTTGTCTCTGCATTCTGAAACCTGAGTCCCCAGCTGTTTGTGTAGGTGAATTTACATTCCTTCTGGTACAAACACTTTGAAAGACTTGAAATATGCCCTCAGACATCTAAAGATAGCAAGGAGCTGGTTCCTTCCAGTCTAGACTAGAGTCTCCTGTCACTGTGTCAAAGGCTGTGCTTCATCAAGTCCTGTGAGGTAACCTTTGTGTTGCCCAGAATATAGATACCCCATGTAGTCTGCATCACTCCAGGGTACCTGGGAGCACCTCCCTTCCCTCAGGCCTGATTCACAGGGTACGTACAGACCAGACTTATTGGTAGCAGCTTTTCTTTTTTTAAATATCATACTTTTAAAAAAAGATTTATTTATTTATTTTATGTATATGAATACACCATTGCTCTCTTCAGACACATCAGAAGAGGGCATCAGACCCCATTATAGATAGTTGTGAGCCACCATGTGGTTGCTGGGAATTGAACTTAGGACCTCTGGAAGAGCAGTAGGCGCTCTTAACCGCTGAGCCATCTCTTCAGCCAGTAGCCCAGTTTCTTGTCTTGGTCTCCCTATTTTTACTACTGAGGCCTCAGTAGTAATGCTCAAAATGAAGCTTTTTTGAGCTTTGAAATGCTCAAAAAAGGGCTTACAGAAATATACATCCAGATTCAGATTTCTGTACTGTTCTGTAGCAAATGAGGAAAAATAAACAAAAATATATTTTAAATTAGCCACTACTAAAAAAAAATTAGCCACTTAAAAATCAGATTTGTTAGGAAAAGCTTGTGGTAGCAATCTCTCAAAATGTAGCTAGGAAGAATCAGAAGATGCAGCCAATAGCTTCTCATGGATAAGCAAGAAGAGTCCAGGCTCCTTACATTAATGAATGAAGCATTGATGTAATCAGAGTCTGGAACCCCTTCAACAGGTGTCAGGTGCACTCTAGAGTGGTCATCTGGAAAAAAACCAAACAAGAAGTTAACACTTCAAGAGATCCAATCTTGTTCTTATTGTCCCTGAAGCAGATTAGCTCAGACACTTTGTCTCTGTGACTGAGACATGGTATTCCAATGTTCTTTTTTATTACTTTATAGATCAGGCAAACCCAGGACTCCCATTGTAGCCCAGGCTGACTTGAACTTACAACAGTCCTCCTGCTAAAGCCTCCCATGTGCTAGGTTCATAGAAGCCACTGCACCTAGCCTTTAGATTGTATAACACTTTTTTTTTTTAATATTTATTTTGTGTGCATCTGCCTGCATGTGCTTGTGGAGCTTAGCAGACAACTTAGGAAAATCAAGTCTCTCCTCCCATGATGCATGATCTGGGTATTAAACTCAGGTCCCTAAGCTTGGCAGCAAGTGCCTTTACCCTGAGCTTCCTTGCTGCCTCCCACACTAGCCCTTTAAAACTGTTACTTAGTCTTAGCACCCTTGAGGCAGGGGTAGGCAGATCTCTGTGAGTTTGAGGACAGCCTGGTTAATACAGTGAGTTTCAGGACAGCCAGAGCTACATAGAGAAACCCTGACTCAAAAGTTTTTAGGTTTAATATTACTACAGTTATGTTTGTGTGTGTGTGTGTGTGTGTGTGTGTGTGTGTGTGTGTGTGTAGTTCAGAGGATAACTTTTATGAGTTGGTTTTCTCCTATTGTAGATTGAACTCCGGGTATCAGGAATCTTTACCTGCTAAGTCATCTCACCAACACTCAACATTATTTTACTTCTAATTATTATTATAATTATATTATGTGTGTGAGATGCATGTGTGGGTACATGTGCTACCCCATACATGTGGAGGTCACTGGAAAATTCTGTGGAGCTGGTTCTCTCTTTCCACATTTATGTAGATTCCAAGTATTGAACTCAGGGCCTCAGGCTTACTCACAGAGGCAGCTCTCAATGCTGTTTCTAGTGCCCTAAAACTATAAACCCCTTTACCATACTAGGATTATTATACTGTATCTATACTATAGAATATTAAACTATTGATAAAAAGTGCTTCTGGACAGATGAACTGACAATGTATATATTAAAGTCAGAGAAGTGTATACTGTACAATATACCTTCTATATGTAAAAATGTTGGGTACATATATACACACCCACACATATGGAACAAATAAGATTGCAGGTCTCACCAATCACACCTGAGTAGGTATTTTTAATATTTGTTCAATTATTGACAAATTATGTACAAGTATTAATACACTTACTATGCACTAGAAAGCAAACATTTTAAAGGAATAAAGGCCTGTGAAATGGCTGAAAGGGTAAAGGCCCTTACTACCAAGCCTGGTAATCCAAGGAGCTACAAGGTAGAAGGAGAATCCCAGCTCCTGTAAGCTGTCTTCCGACCGCCACATATGCACTATGGCATATGTGCAGCTATACACATACACAAATAAATGCAATTCAAGTTAAAAAAGGATTTAAAAGGATAAATTTTTTTTTTAGACAAGATTTATTATTGCATGTGTCAGACCTCCTGAAGCTGGAGTTACAGATGGCTGTGAGCCTCCATGTGGGTACTGAACTGAACCTGGGTCTTCTTGAGAGTAGGAACTGCTCTTAACAGCTGAGCTATCTAGCCCCCAAATGAGAAAATTTTAAAAGTCAATATATAAATACAAAGAAGTTCAAACATCTTTGTCTCATCCCCTACTAGGTAAAGCAAATTCAATACCAGAGACTTAGAAAAATACCTGTTAGATGACATCAACTGATTATCAGTGGCAGACTCTGGGAACACGTTATCTTTAGGTTCAAAATGGGCCTCCAAAATGGTACTGCTGTTGACAGTGTCCTAAATGACAGTCTGGGCTTGCCCAGACTGGACTCAGTCTAAGTAATATAAGGACTGCTACCTAAATTCAATGTCCCCAGACATCTTGTGAAGTAATTTCTGTTTGTCAGGAAAGTCTTACTTCCCTTACCTGACCCTTAACTAACTACTTCTGGTAATGGGTTGTAACAAATCAACGTCCCTATGCTGGTTCCCAGGCTGTTCTGATCATATGCCTGATCTCGTCACTACCTGCTCCCCTTAACCTTTACTGTTCTCTCTGACCCCAAGAGACAGCCTCCTCTGAAGTTTGATTTCCCAATAAATCTTTCTTTCTAGCAATGGAATGGTTTTGTTCAGTGGTTTTACTACATCCTTGCTTACAGCTAAAGAGAGAACTTTGAATACTTGTTTGAGCAAGCAGTGTGCGTATCCAACCAACCAATCAACCAACCAACCACACAACCTACTTTCTGCCAGGTTCCATGAAGCTGCCCTGCCTGGTCTCTAGAAACAGGTCTGCAATTCAAACTGTGATCCATTGTCCCACCTGACTGTGGGTTGCCTGGGGGTTGAGGGGAGCACACATGCTCTTTCAGCCCTAAGGAGCACATTCTTCCTACTGCCCTCCTGTTACCAACTTCAAGATTCTTTCCATCCTCAAAGAATCTATCTAAGAAGCCCTACAAACACTCACAAGGCAGGATGTTTACATATCGATTTTTTTCCTTGTTCTCTTCCTTGGAGGCAGCCTCGCAGGTGGCCTGGATAGGACAAGCAGGGAGAGCCTGAAAGGTTAAGAGAAATCAAAGGAGTTACTAAGAGGGATAAACACCAAGCAGGCGTTCTGTTTGACCGCGCATGATCTGTCAGTGAGTCCTATTTGGGGGGCGGGAGGGGAACACAGACCCAGGTGAATATTAACAGCCTAACAGAGAAAATTCACCTTTCTCCTACATTGCTTCAAGCCTTAAGGATTCACTCAATACCAAGAATTCACAGGGGAAGGATGCATGCTTTTCATATGATTACTGGAGGACTATTACAATGTGTGGGCAAAGTGGACTCCACCTGTAAACGGGGAGTGGGGATTATAAAGGGAAAAAAAGGGTCACTTACTTATTTATGCATGTATATATTTTTACCATCATGCAAAGACAAGATGAAGCTCAAGTGTGAACTAGTCTGAGTGACGGGTTAGCCAATGCCTCTTTAGGGGTCTTTCAGAGGCGAGGCACCCAGCCTCTAGCACTGCATGGCAAGGACGGGTGGGCAGCACCTACAGGGGTATGGCAGGTGGGAAGCGGTAGAGATGATGAAGTGACAGAGAATGGTTGTCAATTCTGGAGCAACTGTAGCATAGCTAGCACAGGGATGGCGTAGGTAATCACAGTGTCTTGGCATGAGAGCCTGGTTTATGAACCTGAGTATATCTGTTAACTTTCTCAGCCTGTGTTACCTCATCTTCAATGCGATGAGTGAATGATATAACGTCATGTGTGGTACAAAGCAGTATTCAGGAATCAATATTATGAGAGTGTGATGCTGAATTCTATCCTCTTGTGTGCTCCACATACTCACAGCAAAGAAAGCAAAACAGGAACTATTTTAGCTAACTTGGATAACTTCAACTGAGTGATCAGAACATTTTTATGAGCTTTAAAAATAGCCCTATCTTTTGATCCAGCAAGTTGATAATCTCCTCAAGGAGACAAAATGCCTATGTGAACTCATTTCCTTCATCATCTTTAGTGTGATCGAATACTGAGACAAGCCACAGTCTTCGGCAGCGGAGGAGAGTATATTACAGTGTGCATGTGATTTTACATTCAAACAGATATATGCTGTATGCCTGTTAGGCTGGGTGTATAACAAACCATGTAAAACATACATGGTTCTTGCCCTTGTTACAATACAAACTTGTGGGTGACATTAAACTAGTAATACAAGTAAAAACACACACACACACACAAAATATTTCATGAAAAGCAGAATGCTATTAGAAAAAGCAAAATTTAGATCAAAAGTAGCCCATGTGGAAGGATGAGGCAGGAGATACTATTCCAGTAACGAGTAATAGAACCTGTGAAGACCCAGAGGCAGTTGAAGGTTCCCCTGCACAAAGACTGAAAAGTCAGTAAGTGTAATACACAATAGGCTGGTGGAGATGGCAGGAGGAAGGATGGCAGGAAGCAGGAAGAGTTTGACAAGGTGAGACTATTCATTTTCACAGAGATCCTTATGACAGGAGTTTAGATCCTAAATATATGAGTAAACTCATTGAGGGTTTTAAGAATGAAACTAGTTTACACGATAAAGAATACCTCTGGTTGCTCTTTGAAAAAGACTAAAGAGAGGCAAAAATCAAAGCATGGGACAGATGCAGGTGAGATGATGTGGTCTGAGTAAGAATGGCTTCCATAGGCTCACATATTTGAATGCTTAGTCATCAAGAAGTGGCATTACTTGAAAAGGATTAGGAGGTGTGACCTTGCTGGAGAAGGTGTCTCTGGGGTGGGCTCTGAGGTTTCAAAAGCCCAAGTCAGGCCCAGGCCCAGGCTCTCTCTCAGGCTCAGGCTCAGGATGTAGGTCTTTGCCCCCATGCCTGTCTGTGTGCTCCCATTCCCCGACTATCACGATAATGGACTAAACCTCTGAAAACTGTAAGGAAACCCCCAATTAAATGCTTTCCTCCTTAAGAGTTGCCTTGGTCATATTGTCTCTTCACAGCAATAGAACTGTGACTCAGCCAGATGACAATATGAACAAGTGGATGAGCTGAGCTATAATCTGAGTTACAGTCACTGCATTTGGAGATGGACAGAAGTGAAGTAGACTGAGGGGAGAAAAAGGAATGGAGGAGAGCTCCCAGGTTTCCAACTTTGGAAATAAGAATGATTAAAAGAAGGAAATGTCAGCTTTGGGGAAGCTGGTTTTATCTGGTGAAAGGTGCTTTAAGGAGGGAACAAGGCTATTTCCTGGGCCTTGCATGACAAGGTATAAATTATACTGTAAATCTAAAGGTAAGAGCAATCAGTCTCATAGTCTATATCATTTCTTCCTGAGTCAAGAGATTTCAGTTTAAATCCTGGAGATTCTGCAATGTTATTTCACTAAGACAAACAATTCAAGACTCTGTGTTGTCAGCACACGATGATAGGAAAGTTTCCTGCTTTTTTTTCCTTTGGTGCCAACTCTTGCATACAGAACTGAGAAATATCTAATCCTGGAATTCCCCAATTCACTTACACTATATCATCTTTGGTCCAGGCTGGGTTTCCATGCTGGCACAGGACAGGTGAAATGCCTGCTTTTTCAGTCCTCAGACTAACCCTACAATTTTCTTTTTAAAAATGATGTAGAACAGAGAAAGGGAGAGAGGGAGATTACTGAAATAGCCAAGGCTGGCCTTGAACTTGTTATGTAACTGAAAATGACCTTGAGTTTATGATCCCCCTGCTTCCATTTTCAGAGTGCTGAGATTAAAGGAATGTGTCACCATGCTCCATTTTATGTGGTATCAGGGATTGAACCCAGGGCTCTGTATGCAAAGCAAGTAGTCCCAACTAGACTATAGGCCTAGACTCCACAGAACACAATCTTTAACACAGAAGGGTAGGAATGTCTGATTGTTGCCTCACAGTCCTATCAGGACCACCAGGGAAGAGACAGGAGAAAAGATAGAGCTTGTTTTGCCTATGTCAGGGACAAAACAAAGGGGGCCTTATACTGCTTTCATTTTTGCTCTGAGAACAGCTTGCCCAACTCCTGGAAGAAGCTGCAGAACTGAGTGACTAGAAGACATTAAATTCTCTAGAAAAAAGTAGGTAGCATCAAAGACCATTTCACTTCTTAGTCAAACTTTAACTCAACCAAGATAATGTGCTTCAACATTTTTTTTTTTTTAAAAGGTACATCTGCCATCTACAATAACTTACAAGTTCATTCTGGATTCTTTTACTCTTTCTGAATTCTCTCCTTTCACAGGTAAACTTGGAACTTATCATCATCTTGTTATGATACGTATTCCATATACTGCATCCTTATTATTGCTCAGTGTATTTTGTGATGAAAATGGAAGCATAACAGAGTGCTAAGGTGTTTTTCCTTTGGCTCAACATTATGCTTGTGTGCTGCATAGTTTTGTATCAACTTGACATAAGTCATCTAGAAGGAGGGAATCTCAAGTGAGAAAATGCCTCAAGAGTAGGCTATACCCTTTCCTCCCCAAGTTGCTTCAATCACAGTGTTCTATCTCAGCAACAGAAATCCTAAGACATGTTCTGAAGTCATTCAACTGTTGTTTGTAACTGGCATTTGCTCTTTTTAACAAATGAGATAAACAGTTTTGGTTTGGTCTTTTTAAACAATATTTACTTGCGCTTTGTTTACATACAGGTATGTCTGTATAAGTGTGCAGTGTTTATGTGCCCTCAAAGAGGCCAGGAGATGGCACCAGGTCCCAGGCAGCTGGAGTCAGAGGCAGCTGTGAGCTGTCTGACCGAAGTGCTAAGAAAGAAACTCAGGTCCTCTGCAAGAGCAGTCCGTGCTGTTAAACGCTGAGCCATCTATCTCTCCGGCCCACATTATGATCTCTTAAGTGCTGAGTTACAGGCTCAGAACTGATTTTCAGTGTTACTGTGACTGTTTACACTACCAGTGTGACAGAATAGGCTCCACTGGAACCTTCATCCACACTTGCTGCTGTCATGCTTTAAACTGTCGTAATTACATCTCTATGTTACCAACAGGGTCATCATCTTTCCAGTTGACTGGTTCAAAGGGTTCCCTCATCCGTGCAGCACCTCATCGAGCGTTTTTCTCCACTGTTTTACCTTTTCCATTATTTCTGTATATATTCTGGATACTAACTGATCACAGTTACCTGTGCTCCTTCATTTTCTTTTATGGTCTCTATACTTATCAACAACATTTTTGTATTGCATGTAGTCAAATTCATCAATCTACTTTACCAACATCTTTAGGTGTAAGAAATCCTTTCCTGTTGGACAGTGGTGGCTCAAGCCTTTGTTCAAGCCCTTGGGAGGCAGAGACAGGCAGATCTCAGTTCTAAGACAGCGTGGTCTAGAGAGTGAGTTCTAGGACAGCCAGGGCTGTTGGGGGTGGAGGTCAGGGAGAAGAAATCCTTTCCTGCTGTGACGTTATAGATGTGTTTTCCTATATTATTTTCACATTTTCCAATCTTGTCCTTTAAACTTCAGTATGTATGTCAAATGGAACTGGTGCTTGCGTTTTACATGAGACAAATGGCACACTTCACTTACTCTCATAGGTCTGCACAGTGTTCCAGTACAATATACTGTAAACCCATTCCTGCCCCAACCAAAAGGCAACATCATTTCTATGACGAATCTGTTTCCATTTATACAGGGATCTGTCTACTCTTGGTATTTTGCTGCACTAGTCTGTCTGTCTACCCTGCTGACAACATCAAACTGTTATAATAAGGACTCCTCGTGTCTGCTAAGGCAGTTCTCCTCACCTTGTTCTTCTTCTTCGGGATTGTCTCGGCTAGTCTTGACTCTTTTCTCCTCCATAAAAATTTTAGAATCAGCTTGTCAAGTTCCACAAAAAACCTGTTGGGATTTTTATTGGAATTGCATTGAATCTGCGTATCAGTCTGAGGAGAGCTGACATCTTCACACACTGAACTTCCTAACCCAGAGATTTTATTTCTTCACTTGTTTAAGCTATTTTCCTTTAATGTATGCAAACGTTTTTATAATTTTCTCTAAAGATTTTCTAGATATTTTGTTAAATTTATTAAGTACTTTACAGCTTATATTCTAATATAAGAGATATATATTTTTTCCAACTTTTTAAAAAAGATTTATTTATTTTATGAGTAGCTGTCTTCAGACACACCAGAAGAGAGCATCAGATCCTATTACAGATGGTTGTGAGCCACCATGTGGTTGCTGGGACTTGAACTCAGGACCTCTGGAAGAACAGTCAGTGCTCTTAACTGCTGAGCCATCTCTAGTCCTCAACAGATATATTAAAAGTATTTTTTGTGGCCTATATACAAAAATTAGTCTTTATGCTGCTTTTATATTTGATAATTTATCTCCTGAGACTGAACTTTTCTGAAGAAATATATGTAGAAATAACTTCCTATTTTATCTTTGACCTGCAATCCTTTGTCTTGCTTCCCGGTTCTGTCAGGGATTATCTGAACTTGCTGGATCTCAGGTCCCTGTTACTGTCGAGTCTCCCTTCAAGGACCCACACCTCACAGCCACTAGCAGTTCTATTTAAAAGAACATAACCACCAGATACTGAATAATATAAACCAGATCAGCTGGTGCCTTTCCTATGTCTCTTCCAGAGTGCAGCCATGGTGAATACCAAAGCCCTTGTCACGATTCTTGCTAATTTCCATGGGGTCTTAACTCATCAAGGTAACTCAAATGTCTGTCCAGTTCCATTACATGACATATATGTCTTCTTTACCTGGTATTCTAAAAATTAACCTGTGACTAAAAGTAGGGACCCCAGAGGAGGACCATGCACAGGACCTGATAATCTCACTGGCTTTACCTCTTTCCTCTCTTTTCTGTCTTTTCTCTTAGAAACTAAATCTTTTCTTTTTCTTCTTTCTTTCTTCTTCTTTCTTTCTTTCTTTTTTTTTTTCTCTTTAAACCTTGAACACTTTAGGAAATCTAGGAAGTGGGTTTGTAATGTGTGAACAAATTCTTTCTAAGACAAATGCTGATGAATAAAAAAAATCTCCAGTTTGTAACTAAGATGAAAGATACAGCCTGGAACTCCCAGTCAGCAGGGAGTCACAGAAACGCTGTACAGTCTTTCTTCAGCCTGTCAGACAGCCGTCAAGTCCTTTCCAGAACAACACATCTGGTGATACATCTTTCACAATGACCTGACCAAAGTGCTAGCCAGAATTCAAAGGCAACTCCTTCATCGCAAACGCAACGCACCCACTAAAGCATACTACAACCCATCAGCTCCATTCCTCAGATTAAAATCACAACCACTTACTTAAAAAAAAAAAAAAAAAGAATATAGAGCTAGCCCATGGTGGTGTAAACCTTTAATCCTAGTGTAGGGAGGCAAATGTATCTCTGTGAAGTTGAGGCTAGCCTGATCTACAGAGTGAGTTCCAGGATAGCCAAGGCTACAGAGAGGAAACCCTGTCTCAAAAACCCAAACTGGAAATTAAAGAAATGCTTCTTAAGGAAGACTCGTGACACAGCACACAGCAGAAAGCAGTTCCCATTATGTCCTTCCTGTCACCAAGTCTGTGAGTGTGTGCGTACATGCCAGTGTCAGAGAAGTTTCAGGTCGTGCCACTTTTCATGAGTTAAGATTTTGTTTTGTTTTTTAATATAAATGCACTGTAGCTCTCTTCAGACACAGCAGAGGAGGGCATTAGATTCCATTACAGATGGTGAGGTACCATGTGGTTGCTGGGAATTGAACTCAGGACTTTTGGAAGAGCAGCCAGTGCTCTTAACAGCTGAGCCACCTCACCAGCCCCCAGGAACTTGTTCTTTAATAAGACTAGCTGGTCAGAAAGTCTCAGAGGTCCACTCATCTCTACTTCCTCAGGATGGTGATTTTGGTGTCCTAGGACTTTTAATATTGGTTCTGGGTATACAACTTATGTCCTCAAACATTTTACTGACTGAGCCTTCTTCCCAGCCTGACTTCCTACTTTTCAGTTTAGGAAGATAAGGACATCTTCACCAAGTCTCTAGTGGGATCTTGCTGTATGTCCCTAGCATAGTCCTTGCTGTATGATACACACTGGTGATAAACACTGGAGTCTCTGAATGATACGGGAAATGGGAGGCAGCTAGCTCGCTCACTTCAGGGGACCTACGAGACTAACCTGTTAGAGAAATGCCACTTCTCAGCTGACAGCTAAGTTTGGGTCATCCCTTTAATTACAGTGAGGCCAGGCACCTGTTTCTGACAAACCCTGATCAAGCACAGCTGAGTTCATATTCTATGACCATATTTCTCTGTCTTAAGAATTCGTACTACATTTCCTGTAGTAACTCACACTGGCGAGGAAAATAAAAATTTTAGGATTTACTGGTCTCTGGCCTTAAAATTTCTAGGAGTCCCGAATATCACTATGATATATTACTTACAGTGAAGTACTTAAAGGCCAGGTAAAGGAAGGGGTTCTGGCCCGAACTGGGTTATATTAGGGGATACCTATTACGGCAGAATATCCAAAGGTGTACAAATTCCCTATCTACTAGATAAAGACTGTTATATAAAAAGCAAATGTAAGCTCCAGGATCACTGACCTACCAAAGGCTCCGTCTCCACATAAGCAGGGATCGTAAGCAGTATAAAAACGTAAAAGCTTGTAGGACATCCAGCTATAGTGACACTCACAGAGAAAATCTTTGTACAGTATGGATGCAACACCCGTCAATGAAAGCTGATTGGCTTGTAGCTGAGACAGGAAATAGAAGGTGGGACATCCGCTAGGAAGAAAAGGATTCTGGGATAGAGGAGGCGCAGGATGATGGGGCACCTGGGAAGAGGAAGGAGGACAGGCATGGAACCTGAGCAGAGGTAACCAGCCACGTGGCAGAGCTTAGATTAGAATAAATAGGATATTAATTCATGAGATGGTCGGGTAGCAGCCAAAACTTATGGCCTAGGTATTTGTACGTACAATTTGAGTTTCAGGGTCGTTATTCAGGGAGCTTGGGGCTGGGAGAAAAAACTTGGATTTATTAGTCTGTATTAACAAGCGACTAAGATAGAAGACTGTTGTGAAACTCAGAGCTTGAGGCCAGTCTGGAAAACAGTATCTTGGAGGGAAGGGGAAATGAAGGGATAGAGAGAGAATGCTAAACAGGCTAACACAGAGGACACGTGGTCTTTAACAAGGTATGTGGAAGCTGAGGCAGGAAGATCTGCAGTTTCTGGCATGTCTGGGCTACATAGAAAATTTCAGGACAGCCTGGGCTATATAGTAAGTGAGTCAAATCAATACTGGCTTTTGATAAACCGAGTCAGTTATCCGCTGGAGCTGCAGACTTAACAATTGGTTTTCCCAGCAATTTTCTTCCTGATGTAGAACCCCTTACTACCTTTATCTAGGTTCAATGGGACAAGTGTATGCTTTTTTTAAGTTGCACACATTATTTGGAGCTGTTTCCCACTGGTCTTTTTCTTAATTGGTTATTTTATTTATTTACATTTCAAATGTTGTCTCTCTTCTGTCCCCGCCCCAAACCTCCCATTCCCATCTCTCCTCCCCTTTGCTTCTATGAGGGTGCTCCACCAACCCACTCCCACCTCACCCCTCTACCATCCCCCTACCTGGGGCATCAAGCCTCCCTTCCCAGTGACGCCAGATAAGGCAATCCTCTGTTACATAGTAGCTGAAGCCATGGATCAATCCTCCATGTGTATCTTTGGTTGGTAGTTTATTCCCTGGGAGCTCTTGGGGGGGAGGGGAGGAGGTCCGATTAGTTGATATTGTTGTTCTTCTTATGGGGTTGCAATCCCCTTCAGCTCATTCAGTCCATGTTTAACTCTTCCTTCAGGGTCCCCAGCTCAGTCCAATGGTAGGCTGTGAGTATCTGTCTGTATTAGTCAGGTGCTGACAGAGCCTCTTAGGGGACAGCCATACCAGGCTCCTGTTTCCCATTTTCATGAAAAGAACTACCTCAGTAATAAATAACACTGATCTATCTGGATGTGGCCAAGTTTGCCAGTATTTTGTCTCATAGTTTCATAGGACATTAACCTGACCATCATGCTAATGATGCCAAGCTAATAGAACTTCAAGAGCAAGAGGTTATATATCTTAGATATGCATGCTAGACATAAAAGCAGAACAGAATAAAGCAAACCCCAGGGTTGTTTTATGACTTGAGCCTCGTTTTCTGAGGTCACAGTTAATAGGCCTGCCAGGTTCCTTCCTTGAACATAAAGCTCCTGCTCCCTATCCCACCATTCTCCCCTGTAAAAGGAGCAATACTTGCCTGGCTATTTTGAATCCTAGAGAAAGGACACGACAAATGCTGGGTATCTTTCTCATCTGCTTACTGAACGTCAGAAAGGAACTGATCTAGGCTGAGGCAAATAGCCTAGCAAGTTCTGTGGGACTCTAAACCTCATAAAGGGGGAAGACACATGGTCTTGTCTACAAGATCACTCTCCTAACTTAGAACTGAGCCCTAAAGTGGGAACTATTCACTTGATACAAAGAAGCTTCACATCATAAATTAGTTATGTGAGCTGTGAATTACAAATTTGGATATGCCTGGCAGAAATACACCATAACTAGAAGCAATGTGTATAGGAGACTTGCTACATGCTCTAGATCCTTCTCTCTTAAAAGACATCTATGACTTCCTGTTGATGTCAACAGTTGGCTAAGGGGAAAACTCGGATCTGGTGTATATGACTGTGTGTTATGCTGGCCCAAGCTGGACAGACATAGACTGTGGTAGAGTATGTGCTTCACTGACAGCTTTAATGACTGCGTGGAGATATCTGCTCAGTGAAGAGAACTAGAAGCCTATCTCACGAGAGACCAGGCTCTAAACAAGAACAGAGAACTAGTTATGCTCCAGGTGAGCACTCGCCAGATAGTGCTCATGAACATGCAAGCTGATGGTTATTCTGTCTGTCTCCCTCCTTCCCCCACCCCCTCATGCTTCAAGGACTTCTCTCCAAGGATTTACCAGAATGCTTTACTATGGTATCTCAGGGGATATTATTTCCCCAAAAGAATTAATTTTACAAAAACAAAGTATGTCAATAAGGTCACATACACCATCATCCAGAGCAGCTGGTGTTCCAGATTACAGAACAGTACAATGTCTGCCACAGTCCCATCTGTGAGGCTGTCTGGTGGGATGTGCTAAATGTTCTCAATAATGAGTATTAAACGGTGCTCTTTTTCCAACAGTTTAAGACAAAAGGTCTAAACTCTTCCGTCAACTCTTACCTGGTGTATGACTGTAGGCGTCAAGCCTTTCCTCCTTCCTACTAACTCTTCACATTGAAGCTAGTGATTTTTCTAAAGATGTGACTCTGAACACAAACTCCTCAGTGACAGAGCAGTTGTGACTGTGGTATGGCCACATAATAACCACTTTCCTTTTTATTGTCCTGTGTGATGTCTGCATGTGGATCTGTACGTGTGGAAGCCACAGGTGGACAAACGGAATCTCTCTCAGTCATTTTCCACCGTATTTATTGTTTTTGCAATAGCATCTCTTATTGAACCTGGAGCTCACCAATCTGGCTAGGCCTGCCAATCAGGGGGCAACACGGAGTCTTCACCTTCCTAACTCTGGAGGGAGTATGACAAAGTGGCCATTTGTTCACATGGGTGCTCAGGATCGAAACTCAGGTCCTCGGGCCTAAATGGCATCACTCTACTGACTGGGCTTCAGGACCCCTGGAAGAGCACTCAGTGCTCTTAACTGCTGAGCTGTCTCTCCAGCCCCACCCAGCCTCCTTTCTTTTAGGATTCTAAAGTTTCCTTGTAGGGTTATCTGCATAGGTCGGAGATAATCTGCACTGACCTTACCAAGCTGCAAGAGCTTTCTCCCCTACATGGAATAACTTTAAGAAGGAACATGTAGCAAAAGAAGTCTCCAGAAACTTAGAATAGTCATCCCTTTCCCAGTGGACCTGGCTGGATCTCTATATTATTTCTAGAACTGGGTTAGCCATTTTATCATTATGAGAAGAACCTATTTAAAAGACAGATGTCACATGACGCAATGCAAAAGGCAAGGGACACCAACAGTCTTGGAACCGGCCTCCTCTGTCCTGTCTCCTATTCCCTCTCTTTAATAATGACCATATTAGATAATTATAAAAGTTAGAATTGGTCTTAACAATGGGCAGACTGGCTATATTCCTTGATCCCCATCTGGTTCCCACAGGCTGTTCTCCACAGAACAAATAGAATCTCTCTCTCTCTCTTTCCCCCCTCCAAAAGAGCAATCTGCTTAGTTCACAGGTTTCACTCCACTTGAAGCAATCTTGAAGCTGAGTGGTCTGGCTAGACTTCTCTTAGTTTTGTCTCCTATTACTCCTTGCTATAGGACTTTTCTTTGGGAGATATGAATAAATGTCTATTATGCCAGACAGGGCACCAAAGACGACTAAAGAAACGATTCCATCCAGGTTGGGCAGAGTGCACTGCTAAATTTACTAGGTAGGAGCAGGATGACTTGAGGGCAGCTGGAACCCTGAAGCCCACCAGCATAAGCGGCCACTCAGATGCCCCCTGGAGCTCCCAACAAGAGTGCAGGCCACGGGGCTTCCTGAGTTGTAATGATCTTTTCTCCTTTCCTGCGTGAAGGAACAGTCCAGTTAGCAGGAAACTGCTATACAGCACTGCTCATTGGCTAAGTGGCCCCTTTAAAACCATCTAAATATGCCCGTCTCTTAGATACTTGCCTTTTCTATTTCTAGCATCTTACTTACCTTTCTCTATTCCTCATTTCTTCCAGGAAATTGTGCTCAAATACTTGCTACATATTCCACTGAGACAGCAGCTTAATAAGTTGCTCAGGCTAGCCTTGAACTTGTGATCCTCTTGCCTCAGCCTCTCTAGCTGGATTGACATGGATGCAAACTACTTGGCTAAGGTCTCTTCCATCATTTTTTGTAGCACCGGGGAATGAAACACACCATGTAGCACCCAGGGATCTGTGACATACTAGGTAAGCAAGCTATCACTGAGTTACATCTCACAAGGAAGCTTTGGACCCAGAATCAGCAGCTGCTGGTTATACTCATCCTGATTCCTTGAGAGACATGAAAAACACAAGTCTCAATTCTTAGCCTTCTGTTGAAGCCTATACTTTTTACATTGAACTACTCCTATTACTTATATATAAAGTCCAGATCCAGACATTGCTGTTTGGCTTTCTAGGTAGTTTTGTTTCCATAAGTAGAGTTTCCCAAGTGGGTAGAGATTATTTGAGGTTGGGAGTGGGATTTCTTTTTGCTCTGTTTCATATCCTTGGCACCTAGAATATTACTTGGTACCTATAAAATGCTTGTAAGTATTTGAACAGATGAGTCACTAGACACGACGATGAATGAACTAGCCAGTGATGAATGGATGGGTAGATGAGAAAGGTGAAGCAATTTCCTTTTTGTAAAACTTTCTTTCCATGATTACACAGGAAAGGAACAAGATGAACTTGGTGAAACATTTCTCACCCATTATCATTGGAAACCTATTTTATATCCCATGACTCAAAAGGCTGGACCGTAGGTCTCCCTTCCTCTACCAACAACAAAGAACTCACGTTGAATTCCTCTCTGAAGAGCTTGTTGTCATCAGCCATTCTCCGGTTAATCTCCTCTTCCAGTTTGTCCACAGGCAGTGGTGGGTACTTCCTGTTGGTGCTTGGAGACCTGGCCAGAAGTGGTACACTTTGGGGCTCTGTAGTGTACAAAAGGGAAGGTCAGTTAGGAGTCCTGGAGATGGATGCAGCCCCCTTTGTGAAGACTAGAGGTCTCATTCTTTTGAAGAGACAGGGAAAAGAGGCAGAGGTGTCAGTAAAAGGTGTTTGTCACCAAGTGTGGCAGCCTCAACTGGATTCCCAGAATCCATATGATGGAAGGAGAGAACCAATTCTTTCAAGTTAGCCTCTAATCTCCACGAGCATGCACGAGCACATGTGTGTTGTGCACACAAATAAAATAAATAATGGGAAGATAAATGTAAAAGGATGAGGAAATGGTCATTTCCTGGTTTTCGCCTCCAGATGTTCCCCATGTCTTACCCACATCCTCTGTGCGGCCATTTGACAGGCGGAAAGAATTGGAATGGCTCCCAGCTTGCTTGTATTTCTTAAACCTAATGAGAACATATTTGTAATGAAAAACTAGACATAGAGGCAAAGCACTGTCCTTGTTGTATTCCTGCTAATAACTATGTCTTTCTAAACCTCTTCTGTCAATCAAACCTTTAAAAAAAGAGACCCAGGTCAGGGACCTCTGAGGCAGCTCCACTCTGTGGTAACTGGGTATCTTGGGATGGTTTTCCTTATACCTGGCACCCTGAAGTCCAGTGTAGGCAACACTAGATTCCAGCCTGCACGGTTCCTCTGTGTAGCTTCAACTCCACGACACACTTGCATGCACACCCTTAACAGGTGGAATATGGGCAAGTGTGTACAGTGGAGGTAAGGAGAAAAGGGGTGATGGAATGGGCAGACAGGACGGGACAGTTAAAGACTTCATAAAACAAAAATCTGGGTGTTTCCTCAGTGCGCTTAGGAGTCATGGGGAGAAGCCCAGAGCTCCAGAATGAGTGAACAGATTTAATGGAGATGCATAGATGCCAAATTCTAGGGGACACACTGGACCCCTCTCTTAATTCCTAAAGAACAAAGGGAGCACAGAGCAGGCTGGGTCCAAGAGAAGGTAGTCAAGGCAGGAGCTTCAGTAGGAAGAGAATAAATGAACCACCATCTTCTTTCTTTTAGGTTTCCCTCCTTGCCTTGTTCATCATCTAGAAGCTTCTGAGAGGTCAGCCTGAGGAATACTTTAACCCCTAAGAGCAGACCAGCGACACAGGACATGGCCCTAAAGAGGTTTGGCAACACAGCCTCAAGTAGAAACAAAGTAAGCTTTTGTGGCGCATATAATGTTACCAGGGGCCTTTTAGGGTGTTGTTTCAAAAGGACAAACCTGAAGATCCTGAAACACCTGTCTCATCAGATAGTATGGAAGTTTCCCATCTCCTAACCACTACCCTTCTCTAGGCTTTAGGCTGAACTAGAACTGGGAGATGTGGTTTGGACAAATAAAGCAAAGGAGAGAGAGGAGGTCTTAACACTGTATTTCTAGAAACCATTTCTAAGCAGAATTTAACCTAATTACTATAAGTCACTGTCCCTCTACTCGATGTCCCTGTCCTTAGCTCTTGTCTTCTAGACTGTGCAGGCTCACTAAGACACTAGGGTATCAGTATAGTCTAAGCAAATGTCGGTAACATTATCATACTTACCTTAACATGTACAGAACTATGATAATAAACACAATTACTAGCAGAGAGGACAGGGCCACCATCACCGCAATAATTGGTGTCTCATCTGAAACCAAGAGAAAAGCATAGGTCATAACTTTTGTTCAATGAAGGGCTCAAGTTGGGAGCTCAGGAAGACACACTGATGCCAGGGTAGGGGTGCCCCCTTTCTGCAGATGGCAGGATCTGAAATGCGCGCGCGTGCACACACACACACACACACACACACACCCAAGAGCACAAAATGTGAGACAGAAATACACACAAAAGAGCAAGGAGCAAGTACATGTGCTAGAGTACATGAGAAAAGAATCCCGTGGGCCACCTTAGGGCCATGGATAGAAAGATGCAGCTCATCTCGGATATTTCATACGTTTATTTACTGTATAACTTCCTGCGTCGGATAGAATTTGTTTTTTTTTTTTTTTTTTTGGTTTTTTCGAGACAGGGTTTCTCTGTGTAGCCTGGCTGTCTGAACTCACTCGTAGACAGGCGGCTCGAACTCAGAAATCGCCTGCTCTGCTCCAAGTGCTGGATTAAAGCGTGCGCCACCACCGCCGGCAGAATTTGTCTTTTAAGTCACAGACTCTTCATTGTTATATCATTTGAGTTCAATAGACAAACAAAAACAGTAAACAACCAAAAAACTAAACGGATTCAAAGATTTGGAGGTATAGATCCTGGCAGGCCAGGAATTTAGGACCAGTATTACATTCCTTCCCAGTGTCAATGAGCTCTGCCTAGAGGAAGCCAGAGGAGGAAGGGGAAACGTTGTTCTTTCATGAACCCGAGGGACTTCCTGGCCCAGGGAATAGGATTAAACAAGAGGTACGGCTAGATCCTGTGCACCCTGCGTCACAGCTGCTGGGTGTTCCCTATCCTCTTCTCCCACTTCCGACATCCTGGTCCCTCAGCTGCCTTATGCTAGGATCCCAACCAAAGTCTGGCTTGAACAGATAGACTGTCAAGCCTTCCCTCCCTCCCACTGCTCCTAGCTTGGTACCTAGCTACATTTCTCATGCAGCAGACCAGGTCAGGTCAGGTCTCATGTCTACTCTACATTATAAACCCACAAGTCTCCTGAGTTTCTGTTTTGTGATGATGTGCCCCTTTATGTGAAGACCAGTCCTGCCATGTGGTCTCTGGACAATGTTCATTGATGTCACCTCAAACATTTTATCTTTTTTTTCTTACTCCATGTATCCTGTCTCAGCTAACTCTTTCAACTGTTGCTTGACTTTTCCCAATTTTCCTTCTCCAGGCTCTCCTGATCCATTTTAAAATTTATTTACTTATTCACTTTACATCCCGATTGTACCTCTACGCCCTCCCCCCAGTACCAATCCCTGACAGTATTAATGATACTCTGCTATGCTTGGAGACAGGAGCTTAGCATGGCGTCTTCTAGAGGTCATCACAGTGGATGCAAACAGAAGGACCCAAGCAACATCAGGTGACTAGGGCTTGGGAGTTGGGCGAATGAGTGAACGAGGTCAAGACACCTAGATCCGACCCACAGCTAACATCAGGTGGAGCTCAGGGGTCTTGTGGAAGGTTAGGGGACAGAGTTGAGTGAACTGGAGGGTCAAGGACACCTAAGATCACAGAAGAGACCCACAGCTGAACATCAGGTGGAGCTCAGGGGTCTTGTGGAAGGTTAGGGGACAGAGTTGAGTGAACTGGAGGGGTCAAGGACACCTAAGATCTCCTGATCCATTCACACTGACTCCTACTTACTGTTCCTCTGAAATCGCTCAGCAAGGACACGAAAAACTGGCAATTACCAAATCTAATGGAAACGTCCCATTTTCATCAGTTCATCCTCTTAACCACAATTCATTCGAACTGCTGCTGGGTTGTGTGGGACACTGAGAAAAGTACCCAGGCAGACAAGGGACAGAAAGCTTACATGGTTCCCAGACATGTCATTTAAGCTGGGGACAAGGGATGTGGAGGAAACAAGGAAGAGCAGCAGAGAGCAGCAGAGCGTCCGAGGAGCACTCCTGAGATCTGTCCCTGCCCCTCAGCAGAACACTGACAACAGGGCAAAGTGAACCATGAAGAGATCTGGACGAAGAGCTAACTCTGTAGACATAAGGAAGCACAAGGCTCAGGAAACATCACAAAGCCAGAGCCACTCAAGCGGCAACGGGAGAGATGGGCAGGAGCGAGAAAACTTATTTATGGGCCATGGAAGTGAGTGTGCTTAAATTCTGAATATGATGAGAGACAGTATTATGGAAAACTGACACAACTGAATCTGCCTTTGTTTAAAAGTTCTGCTAAACTGACTTACAAATAGCAGAAAGTCACCTCAGCAGAAAGCCAAGAGCAGTCTTCCAAGGAAAGAGAAATTAACTCAAATCCTGCTGGCAGGTTAAGTAAGACGTAACAAGAAGGAGACTGCGCTGACCAGGTGACGGTCACCAGTGGGTTCTTCGAGTGGGTACTTGTGAGCATGGGTGAGAGGAAGGCCTGAACTGAATGAAAGGAGGATAGGAAGAGGGAGAGGCACAACTACTCAGTCAATGAGGAATTTTACATGACGTATATATGCAAATAAAAGGACAGTCATTGGAAAGAAACGACACATACACATATAAACACAGAAATAAAACCTGCTAAGTCTGTTGGAAGTTATACTACACATACATTTCTAAGGGATGACTACTCAGTTTTGGATAACTAATTATCTACCCCCCCCTTTTTTTTTTTTTTTTTTGAGACAGGTTTTCTCTGTGTAGCATTGACTGTCCTGGACCTTGCTCTGAAGACCAGGCTGACCCTGAACTCAGAGATCAGCCTGCTTCTGCCTCCTAAATACTAGGAGATTAAAGGCATGGGCCAACACTGCCCAGCAATATTTCTTTTTAATGATTTATTTATTTTATTTCATGTGCACTGGAATTTTGCCTGTGTGAGGGTGTTGGATCCCCTGGAAGTAGAGTCACAGATGGCTATGAGCTGCCATGTGGGTGCTGGGAATTGAACCTGGGTCCTCTAGAAGAACAAACAGTGCTTTTAACCACTGAGCCATCCTTCCAGCCCAGCAACAATTCTTAATATAACCAATTACTATTATTCCTTTAAAAGAGCAACACAAATTCCTCACTATGGTATGAGATTCAGGTACTGTTTACCTTCTTCTGACTGACTCTCAAATGCCTTTTCTGGTTTGGTTAAAGCTGGCACCCAGTAGGAGTTTACCTGTTACACAGCTGCTAGATATACTCAATGGATTTTGAGGAGACTTTCGTACATGTGCAGGGCCCTGAATTTGATTATCCCCAGGATCACAATAAACAAAACCCAACAGATCATCCAATGATACACGTGGATTATTTTATCTAGTACTCCATAAGTCCAGAGCATTCAGCAGTGACAACAAAACCCTTTGCCTTTATGAAACGTATTATTTTAGTGAAGAACATAAGCAATGAAGAGTGGAAGGGGGACTGGGGTGGGAGAGTTACATTTAAGATGCAGAGGTCAGGAAAGGTTCTGAACAAACGAGTAAAATGGACAAGTTATTAGGAAAACAGTACTTCTCATAATTAATGGTAGAACAGACAAATACAGACAGGATAGGAAAAGAGCGACCACTAACCAGTAGTTTATAGAGACAGAAAGAAAATTAGTTTATGAGGAAAAAAGGAAGGATGAAATGGAATATTCTGGTTTAATAGTTACAAAGTTTCAGTTTGAGATGTTCTGGGACCTGGCAAGATGGCTTAGTAGGCAAACCAACAGCTTAAGTTTTGATATTTGAAACCCTCTTGTGGAAGGAGAGACTGGCTCCTGAAAGTTGTCCTCTGAGCACCATCTGTGTACTGTGGCACATGTGTGCCCCCTCATCCCCTGTACCCTCCCCCAATAGTTTTTTTTGTTAATTCTAGCACTGGAGAGCTCAGTGTTTAAGAGTACTGGTTTCTGTTCCAGAACCTACAGAGTGGCTCGCAGTCATCTGTAATCTAGTTCCAGGCGACCTGAGACCCTTTTCTGATTTCTGGGGACACGAGGCATGCATGTGGTACACATAGATGCTGGTAAAATATTCGTATAGATACAATGAAATAAACACATCTAAAAAGAAAGTTCTCGAGAGTTTCTTTTTTTTTTTCCGAGACAGGGAATCTGATGCACTTTTACAGCCTCTGTGAGCAATAGGCACACGTGTGGTGCACAGACATGCATGCAGCCAAAACACTTATACACAAAGGTAAAATTTAAAAACAAAATACACTGAATCTGTTGGATTATGTAATGTACATAAAATCAAATGCTGTTTCTTTTACTGTTTTTAAAAAAATTTTAATTTTTTTTTTTGTTTTTTTTTTGTTTTTTTGAGACAGGGTTTCTCTGTGTAGCTCTGGCTATCCTGGAACTCACTATAGACCAGGCTGGCCTTGAACTCAGAAATCCACCTGTCTCTGCCTCCCAAGTGCTGGGATTAAAGGCGTGTGCTACCACTGCCCAGCTAAATTTTTTTTTTTTTTTTAATCTTTCACTCTTTTCTAAGGTAAACTTGAGAATATTTAAGGGACAGTACAGTAAACAACAAAAGAGACATGGCAGACAGTGGACAGAGAGACAGGACAGACAGTGGACTGTAGGAGACGGGATGGACAGTGGACAGGAGACAGGATCGACAGTGGACAGAAGAGACATGATGGACAGTGGATAGCACGGACAGTGGACAGCAGAGACAGGACGGACAGTGGACAGCAGAGACAGGACGAACAGTGGAAGCAGAAACAGGATGGACAGTGGACAGCAGAGATAGGAAAGTGAACAGCAGAGACAGGACAGACAGTGGACAGCAGAGACAGGATGGACAGTGGATAGCAGAGACAGGACGAACAGTGGATAGCAGAAACAGGATGGACAGTGGACAGCAGAGATAGGAAAGTGAACAGCAGAGACAGGAAAGTGAACAGCAGAGACAGGACGACAGTGGATAGCAGAAACAGGATGGACAGTGGACAGCAGAGATAGGAAAGTGAACAGCAGAGATAGGAAAGTGAACAGCAGAGACAGGAAGTGAAACAGCAGAGACAGGACAGACAGTGGACAGCAGAGACAGGATGGACAGTGGATAGCAGAGACAGGATGGACAGTGGACAGCAGAGACAGGATGGACAGTGGATAGCAGACACAGGATGGACAGTGGATAGCAGAGAAAGAATGGACAGTGTACACCCTTAAGGACAACAGATAAAGGATGATGGCTCACCTCCCTGTCTTTGAGTCAGAATTACCTGTGTAACAAGTAAAAAACAGAAACATTTATTCAGATTAAAGGAAACACTGCTATTCAATTTAAGGGAAAAAAAAGCAAAAAGAAATAGCTCCAGGAATATAGATAATTTTTCCCATGTTCAGTACACTGCAATACATGGGGAAGAAGATTATCCAGGGTTACTAAACTTTGGGCAGTTGTCTCCTTCCTTATTCCTGAGTACTGAATACTCATTAAAAATACAGGAATTCAAGGAAAAACACAAATATAAGCAAATAGAAGGCATTATCTCTTTTGGACTTTTGATATGCAAAATGACAGCATTAAGATATAAAAGATCTACACAATTTGATGCAAAGAACAATAAAAAGCAAAAAAAAAAAAAAAAAAAAAAATCCCATCTAACTACTATGTACCGAAGTCTATAAACTAATAGAGAGAAGCTTGTTTTCAGAAACCTATGGTGAACTGGAGAGACTAACAGGCAAAGGCATAGGTGACCTGAGTTTAATCCTGAAAATCTACATGATGGAAGGAGAAAACTGGTTCCATCACACCTGCACTGTGGCTACTCTCAACCGCCATCAATACACACACAGATGCACTTTTAAAGAAACCTGTGGTTATCTACAGCCTAAATAGATCCCTAAGACACACAGCACAATAATCTTTCATCACTATACAATGAAAGTGGAAATTAACTAACACAGTCAAAATTTGAAAACTAAAATAAAAATATATAATGAAAACATCTCTTTTTTTTTTAGCCAAGTACAAAGTTGTCTAGTTAAATGCTCTACTTCTACATGTGGTTACATGATAAATTCTGGCTAAAGGGATTTGATAAAACACTATGGTTAAGTGTAGTTATGACATTTGGAGAACGAGTCCATGCAGATAGGAAGGCTGTCATTCGATGGTGGGCTATGTGAGAGAGGGCTTGGTTCCTGACCAGAGAGAAGGCAATTCATTTGGTTTTATCAGAGGTCCCTAGACAGCATCCTAGCTAAGAGCTACCTACAGGAATACCTAGGCAGCGTGTTGAAACGTATGTTGTATAAAAATCACACCGCCAAATGTTAGTAAAACTGAAAAATAAAAATTCAGCTTTAACTTAAAAATAACTTAAAAACTTAACTTCAGATAGGTAGCACAAAATAAACCTTAAAAAGGCAGGGAAGATAACAATAATCAATAAAATAAAAAGCTAAAGGGATAAGAGCCAATAAAGAATAGTCGGTTCTTTGGGAGGAAAAAGCAACAAACTATGAAATAGTATTTCCCAAGGGAAGAGGGGGGACAAAAATATGCAAAGTGAGAAGCACTCATAGGTATGTAGGAAATTAAGCTATCGTGGGATGACTTCCTCAAATTCACTTGAATTAGAAAATAGGAGTAAAATTCATAGTTTTGTA
This sequence comes from Mastomys natalensis, assembly GCA_021653895.1. Classification (NCBI taxonomy): domain Eukaryota; kingdom Metazoa; phylum Chordata; class Mammalia; order Rodentia; family Muridae; genus Mastomys; species Mastomys natalensis. The sequence goes on from JAJTUV010000641.1 coordinate 265,654, forward strand.
TGCAAACTTTCTAATTCTTTTTTCTCTTACTTTATCTTTAAACTTTCATGTTTTTTAATGAAAATAAAACACTAGCAACTGATACATCAACAATATCCTGTTTGCAAAGTAAAAACACACTAAATTCACAGAGGAAAAAAAAACACTTGTAAATATCAATGAAAACATCCTAAATAAATAACAACGACTCACACATGCTCTGTAAGCAACGTTAATGACACTTCTTGGGCCATTAAAAAAATAAAAATAAAAATCTCTTAAAAAGGATGGAACTAGGGCTGGAGAGATGGCTCAGCAGTTAAGAGCACTGGCTGCTCTAACAGAGGTCCTGAGCTTAATTCACAGCATCCACATGGTGGCTCACAACCATCTGTAATGAGATCTGATGCCCTCTTCTGGTATGTCTGAAGACAGGCAGCTACAGTGTACTCATACAGAAAATAAATAAATTTAAAAGAAAAAAAAAAAGGGATGGAACCAGAGATGGCCCAGTAATGAAGAGTGTTGGCTGGCCTCACAGAGGCTGAGTTCAGTTCCCAGCATCCACATGGAGGCTCACAAACATCTGCAACTCCAGTTCCAGGATCTGATGCCCTAATCTGGCCTTCATTGACAGAATGCATGTAGAGAGTGCACATACAGACAAACATACATACATACTACATACATGCATACAGACATATTACATACACACACGCAGACAAAACACTCAGATACATAACAACCTTTAAGAAAGTCATGGAAGTTGAAGGGGACTGGCTAGGAAGGGAAGACCAGCACAGTGACAGGAAGGACAAGATGGTGAGTTGGGGGTGAAGATGAAAATATGTTACATACACGCACGAAAGATACATATATGGGAGTTTCGTTTGTCTGCGTGTTCACGTTTGTGAGTTAGGGCCTGAGAGTGTCTCAGGTTCCTATTACTGTGTAAAACACCATAATCAAAGTCAATGTGGGGAGCAGAGGATTTATTTCATCTTACAGCTTGTAGTTTATCATCCAGGGAAGCCAGTGTGGGGATCTAGAGGCAAGAACTGATGTGGAAGCCATAGAGGAGTGCTACAGACTGGCTTGTTCTTCAAGGCTTGCTCAGCCTGCTTACAGAAGACACCAAGACCACAAGCCCACGGGTGGTAACGCACAGTGAGCAGGGCCTGTCACATCAATCATCAAGTGCACCGCAGGCCAGTTTCTCAACTGTGTCAGGCTGACAGAAAATAGCCCTCACCTTCCATTGTATTTGACACAGGATCTCTTCATCGTTTGCCACTGCACTGTGTACAGCAGGCTAGGTGACCTGTGAGCTTCTGGGGGTTCTCCTGTCTCTACCTCGCATCTTGTCATAGGAGCACCGAGACTATGCATGGGAATCACCATGCCTGAGTTTATATGGATTCAGGGGATTTGAACTCACATCCTCACGCTTGTGTGGCAAACACTTGATCCATTGAACTCTGTTTGCAGCCCTCATTTTACCTTTAAGAGGATATTTTTAAAAAATTACATTTTTGAGAGTGCGTGTAGGAATCTTAATGTGGAAAGACTACAAAAGTGAAACTTCAGTCTACTTTGCTATTTGCAAGTCTACTATCGTATTTAGTGTTAAATTCAGCATGCACTAACAGGAGCTAATTACTGTGGTATCTCACAGAACTGTTGAGTGGAAAGCAGTAGAGAATGAGACCTCAGCTATGAAATCAACTGTGCTTACTCTACAGTCCTACCTTCTGTATTCATTCATTCTTCAGCCTGTGTAAGTTATTGCCTTTCTCCCCTGAGCAATGGCTATAACTCACAGAAGAACACTTGATGCTGTTATTTAGTATACAATGTGTGTTGTACACAGCTTCAAAACATTATACATATGACAAGAATAGACATGGAGTAGGATCACCCACAAAGACAAAATAAGCACTAATGATTGTGGTCCATTAAACAGATTTCATGAATGGGTCACGAATTGTACTTTAACATTAAAATATAAAGTAAAATTATTTGCAGTTCTCAACCTAATTAAGAATAGTGGCAGCCACAAACATGTGTTGTATCTCTGTATTTGTTTATTTTACAGTAGCTGAATCCAAGGCTTGGTGCACTACTGCAGGCAAGGGCCTCCACTGAGCACGTTAGCCCCAGCTCTCTGAGACAGGGTCTGATCATGTAGTCTAGGCTGCTCTGGAACTATAAATCCTTCAGCCTTAGCTTCCTGAGTGCTGGGATTACAGCCACATGCCACCTTGCCTGGCCATGTGATTTACCGAAACCTTTCGAGCCTAAGTTGTAACAATTATAACAGCTGACTCTTAAAAAAAGGTTGCTTATCACCATGTACAAAACCATAATAAGTAATTTACATCAAGTTGTTTGTTTGTTTATTTATTTATTTTTGAGACAGAGTCTTTACTATGTTGCTCTGGCTGTCCTGGAACTCACTCTGTAGACCAGGTTGGCCTTGAACTCAGAGATCTGCCTGCCTCTGCCAGGCAAGGTGCTAGGGTTAAAAGCAGACATCATCTATACCCAGCTTAGATCAATTCATCAAACAACTTCTCTAAGGGTATGAATTATTACTATCATTCATTTCATTTTTATATTTGAAAAATCAGAGGTACAGATGATATCAAGTAAATCTGCCTGCTCACAGTGGAGCTTATGGCAGGGTTGGGACTGAACAGGAACAAGAAGGGAAACTATGCTCTTAACTGTTAATGCTATCTTGCTTGCACTGCTGAAACAATGACGCTAAAGTAGACAGGTATCAGGTCTGTACCATAAGGTCTAGTTGAAAGATGTCATCTTTAGTATCAAATAGATTACATTTCAATTACTTTACTCCATGCAGACATTCTTGGAGGGACCCTCTAATTGTCTTGTCTAGACTAGCAATCTGGTTGAATAAGTCAGAAATGTGCCCTAGCCAAGCTGGTCTCAGGCCCAGAGTTCTGATCCCATCCCCCAGGACACTGCTGCTTCAATCTAGTGACTGAGATTCTAGGAGACAGAGTGTGGGCTGAACAGATGGCTCTGGATGTCTAAGCCTCAGGAGCCTCACTTTCTCATTGTTCCTGTGGACATTATTCTGCTGCTTCATTATGTTATAGGATATCTATTTTCACTCCCTTCCCGTGGCCTCTGTGGACTGCTTCTTTCTTAAGGCCAATTCACTATGCAGTCTGTACTGTTCATCTTCAGACTTGATTATGAGCTAGCTGATATCCTCCAGAAAGTGCTATGCTAACCAGATATTAAGAATTGCTAACATGATGGGGGCTGGAGACATGGCTCTGTGGTTAAGAGTACTTGCTGTCCTTTTAGACAACTGGGGTTGCCAGGTGGCTCATAACCCGTGATCCATACCCTCTTCTTGTCTCTGAGGGCACCTCTACACGTGTTACACATAACCTCATGCAAACACACAGACACAGACACAGGCACACACACATGAAAACAGATCTTCAAAAAAAATTTTTTCTGTTTCTAGGTTTCATTTATTTTCTTGGCAAAAATATATTTCAGGAATTTTATGGCTATAAAATATATACAAAGACAGTAACTAAACCCAGAGCAAGACAAGCAAGCAGAAAGCATTCCAGTACCTGCAGGGGGGAAGGTTTCTGGAGTGGTCGCTGCAGTGCTGGAATTCCCCTCCCAGGGATCTGTTCTGGCATCCGTGAACTGGTTATCAATAAGCCATGTTCCATTCGGTGAAATGGTAGTGCCTCCAGGTTCCGTGCTGGCTGCTCTCTTGGTCCCATTGTCAGAGTGTGAAGAATTAACAGTAGTCACATAGGTGGGTTCCAGAGTTATATTTGGGCTGAATGTTGGTGCCACAGAAAGAGAAATTACTGAAGAGGTTGAATTTGAAGTTTTATTCTCTTCCTTAGCCGATTCTGTTGTTGTTGTTTTAATTAATCTTGTAGTTCCTAAAGAAGGTGAAACTACAAATACCAAAAAAAAAAAAATCTTATGAAGAATGTGAGGCTCAAAAGTTAAGACACAAAATAGCAAGCATTAATAAATATCTCACACATCTGGACGCCATGCAAAGACAGACAGACACCTGTATCTCACATGCTTTTAATTCTGGACCCTTCCCGCTTCCTCCAAAGGACTGCTTTTTTATGGCATTAAAAAAAAAAAGGGTTTTTCACTTATTTCTTCAGAACCACTATGTAGGGATATAAATATTAACATTTCTTACAATTTTTAGGAAAGAACAGTCTCTCCAGTTATTTTAGCAGACAGAACAAAGCTGACTATTAATAATTCAGAGATTTCTGGAAGCTTCACAGACATTTAGTTGATAGTTTAGTTGGTAGTTTATGTTACTTAAACACTGATCCCTTCTCAGCCGACAGCTCTTACCTGTAGTAGCGTTGTTGGCACTAACGTGTATTAGACCACTGCCAAACAGGACAAGAACGAACCAGGAACCCATGCTGACCTAGAAAACATACATGAGATGACGTCTTACATGATTATAATTATGTCCAAATGACTCAGCATACAAAAGGTTATTTTGGGCAGCATCTTTCTTGTTATTACAATATGTACACAGGATCTTCTGGCAGCTCGATAGGCAGTTTTCCCCAGAAGTGTAGCTATTGATTGTCTTCATAGAAATAAAAGTAAATTTAAATAACATATCTTTTAAAGTATAATTCTCAAACTTGGTTACACTTTAAAAACTGTTGTAAAAACTACTCTGGTTCCAGACTAGATCTTTATGTATAAGAGACAGACAGTCCTTAAACTTCCTAAGTTCATCTTCTCAGGACCTGTGTACAATACTGATCTTAGGTTCTAGAGGAAGAATTGAGCAATTTATTTACAAGCCATGGTTTCCCATGGTTTACAGTCTAGATGTAAATAATATGGCAGCCACTATCTGAGACAGAGAGGCTCTGCTTCCCTAAGAGGCACATGTAAATGCTGAGGTGAGGCATATGCTGGTAATCTATACGACCCCAGGACATTTGCTGATACAATGGCATTGCCTAGCAGGGGATGGATTCAGCTGGCCTTCCCCAAGTACAAAGGCCTTTCTATTCTTTGTAGGGTGTATTAATGAAGTCAGTTCCACATACATTAGACATCTGTAACTCTTAAAGAACTCTTAAAGAACTGGACAGTGAACTTATATTGATCACTGACGGAATCCAGGTCAGTTCCTATCTGATCATATTTCAAAGTTAGGGATGCATACAATCATTTGCATGAGGATCAGGCAACAGGCTGGCAGACTGCTGTGTATGCGTGCTCAGCTTCTCAGGGCACATCAACAGAAAATAGGTTGGCTTACAGAATCAGATGTTTAAAATACATGTTAAAAGAGAATAAGCAAATATTTGTGAATTGCAGCTAAGAAAAAAAACTTTCTAAGCATAAGGGCAATGAGAGCACTCATTAAGAAAAAAACAGTATAAAAAATGATTGTAAATAATGCACATGGACAGGAACTTCTTAGCTGGGCAGTGATGACACACCTTTAATCCCAGCACTCCAGAAGCAGAGGCAGGCAGATTTCTGAGTTTAAAGCCAGTCTGGTCTACAGAGAAAGTTCTAAGGCAGCCAGGGCTACACAGAGAAACCCTGTCTCAAAACCCTGTCTCACTCTCTCCAGATTAGAATATAGGAAAATGTAATCTTGAATGTCTAAGTCAACAAGGTACTTGCTTTGCAAGCCTGAGGACAGAATGCCACCTCAGCACTCATGAGAAAAAGCTGAGCATGGTGGGACATGCTTACAGTACCAGTGCTGGAGGTGTAGAGACGGGCAGATCTGGAACTAGTTCAGTCTAGTCTAACTCGGAACATTAGAACACCATGAGGAACATCCAAGCTTGTCCTTCACACACATGGGCACCCCTCACACATCTCCACATACACAATTCTCTCAGTTGGGGGTGGTGGGTGGCTCATACCTATAACCTCAGTACTCAGGAAGCTGAGGCAGGAGAACTGTTGTGAGTCTGAGGCTAAGGTGGGTACACTGTGAGAACCTGTCTCAGAAAAACTAAGAACTTCTTTCAATTTTTCTATATATTTGAAACTTTTATAATAGATGACTCTTCAAGACATGACCACAGAACCAGATATTAGAAACCCAGGACATAGCATCTAATACTATTTTTTAAAAAAAGCCACAGTGAATAGAATCTTGTAGTGCTACTTACTGCTTCTGTTAGGTAAGAAGAATTTGGGGCTGGGAGGCTGGGTGGTGGCAGATGGCTCAGCAAGTGAAGGAGCCTGCTGGCAATCCTGACGAACTAAAATCCATCCTCAGGACTCACACAGTAGAAAGAGAAATAACCTTTACAACCTGTCCTCTGACTTCTACAACAGCGCCAGGGCACACACTCACACATAAAATAAAACTTGAAAATAAAACTGGGTTGGTTTGGTGCACATGCCTTTAATTCCAGAGCTCAGGAGACAGAATTAGGTGGATCTCTTAAGGCCAGTCTTGTCTACAGAGCAAGATCTAGGACAGCTAAGCCTATACAGAAAAACCATGTTTTGAAAAAAACAAAACAAACAACCAAACCAACCAACCAACCAACCAACCAACCAACCAACCAACCAACCAAACCAAAAAATACCCCTCCAAAGCAAAACAAACAAACAAAAAAAACCCAAAACAAAAACTTGGAAACAGGAAGATTCTGGACAATCTCTTACTGTCATGTATTATAAACTACTTTACAAAGGTAAAGCGCACTTGTAAGAACAAATGCAAATAAAACAGGAGTATAAAGCAAAACAAGGACCCTTCACCATGGTTAGCCTCATTTCCCAGGTAGGTTCTTGGGATCAGAACTCTGGTCCTCACATTTACAAGCTTTATCTATTGAGCCATCTCCCCAGCTCCTCAATTATTTATTTAAAAATAAAAACAAACAAAAAAAATCTCATAAATCATAAACCTCTGGTAAAGTGACTACATACCAACGAAGCAAGAAAACTTTGAGGGGTGTCATGAATCTGCTCACTTCTTTAATATATCAAACATAATGGCATATACTGTGTTCTTTCCCTTGCTCCTCCATGTTCAAAGAGCCAATGTATAGTCTTTACTTACTAAAAACATTTTTAACTTACTTTAAAATGTTTCTATTACATATACACTAGGCTGATCAATGATCAAAGTTCAACAAACTATAAAGAATACCCAGATGCCAGTGACATTCATGAAAGCAATATGATAAAAGATTTAGAAAATTTTGGAGAAAAAAAATCATAGCTGTTGTCTTGGTTTCATCTCCTGTTGTGATTAAACCACCATCATCACCCCGAGGAAAGCAATTTAAGGCAAGGTTTAACCCCACCAGCAGAGAGATTAGAGCCCATCAAAATGGAGAAGCCAAAGCAGCAGGAGCCCCAGCAGCCAGAAGTAGAGTGTGATGAATGCTTGTTGATCAGGTCACTTTCTTTTTTCTTAAACAGTCCAGGATCCTAGCCTAGGGAATGGTGTCACCCACAATAGGCAGGGCTTCCCTCTCCAGTTAATGTAACCAAGATCATTCCTGATAGGCACAGCATAGTTCCTAGTCTAGAGCTCATCATGTTGGTAATTGAGAAAACCCATCACAACTATACTTTTCCTGATAAGGAATATTTTCTAAATGTTCACAAAATTCTAATTCAGCACAGCAGACCTGAGCTATTTTCTATGGATGTATGTGCAGGCTCTCAGTTCTCCATTAGGGATACACAATGTGGGCAATGCTCACTGGCTGTTAGGTTTCTCACATCTTCCCTCCCATCTAAAAAGACTAGGATACTCTAAACACTTTTTATACTTCCTCTCACCTAACTCCACAAATTCTGCTCTGCTAACGGTGCAGAGTAGAGCCACCATAACTTACTCTAAGTATACTTTGCTGTTGGTAGCATATCCCATTTAAACTGTAATGTTATTGATCCCCACAATCAATAGAACAAATGCTACATTTCATTATGAGTATAGTCAAAACTATGTTATCATGAAATCATTAATATACTTATACACATTTCAGGGCTAATTTATTTGAAAAAATATATCCTGCATTCAAAATGAAGGAATGAACCACCACAGGCACAGTGAATACTTGCTAGAGAAAGTCAGACTTTGCTGGCTTCTAGCCAAAGAGCAATATTTCTTGCTCTGATGTGTAATCCTTGCCAGCGGATGCCAAGGTTGACTGTCATGACCTCTCAAGTGAGGGCAAAGAGAAGAAGAAAGCAAACTGAGGTGCAAGAGAACATGCCTGTGGACAATCGAGAGCATCAGAGCCAAAGGGCTAATACACTAAATTGTGTTGTGAGGTCTCCAGGAAGGTGATGTTCAAACAGTCAGCATTTGGTTCTGGTCTTGATTTTAAGTAAACTCACCTTTCTGATGGAGCTGGAGTTTGTAGTGGGACAGATATGCTTTCAGATCCAAGTCTTATTGAACATGTCTTCCAAGTGTGAGACAAATGGCAGCTGCGAGTCATCTCAAACTGCTCTGGGCCATCGCCCGGGGCTGCTCAGGTGACTTGACTTTAAAGCAAAAAGTGACTAGAAGGAGGGATCAGCTACTTCAGGCAACTATTCACTTGCTCAGCAATATTTATTATTAGAACAATACATAGCTATAATCCTTGATTGCTTGCTTTGTGATTTTGTAATAGGCATTTATGTACTTAATCCTATTTAATTCTCATAATATTATGAGCTAGATACTATTTTCTAGAGATTAAGGAATTTGTTCAATGTTACATAGCTAATAAATGTTTACTAGTATTTAAATGTGGGCTTTTAAAACTCTACAGCCCATGTTTTTTTCCTTTTAATTCACCAGAGATTGTAGGACACAGAGATCAGATATAGACACTGTTAGCAAGGGCTTCATTAACTGGCAGCGAGGCACAAACTACTCAAATCCTGAATTATTACCAGTCATAAAAGGTAGCCAAAAGGCACTAAAATGAGGTAGGGGAAAGCGCAGACTACAGAGGCAATATTCAGTGAAGATGATGTAAAGCAAAACTTGGAAGAATACAAGTTAGCTAAGAGAATGACCAGGCAGTCGTTAAAACAAAGAGGTCTTCAAAGCTTAAAATAGCTTGTCTTGTACCATCAATGACAACAAGCTGGGAAGAGGCACAGGAACGCCTGCTGATTACAGAGGACACCTGACAGACCACAGCAAGGATTGCTCATGGATTAGGAGTTACTTACAGAGCAATGTGGACTACTAGACAGTTGCACCAGAGAAAAAGCCCTACCCTGGCATTGGTGATGAATCAGGAGATCTCAATCTCACCGAACTTCCCTCTCCTATATACTCTTAAATCCCACAAGACTGCAGTTGGGGCAGGATTATGTGCAGCTGGGACAGTGGTGAGTGGTGATGGGTATTTCAGGTCAATGTTTCATACGATAACAACAGCTGCTCAGATTTCAAGATGGCAATGGCTATGTCATGCTCAGAGGACACATTTCCAACACAGGCATAAAGCAGGACCTCAATACAAACCTGGAAACAACAGGCAAGTATCTGAGAGGATGAAGCAAAGGGGATACAATGCACGTGAGACAAGATGAGGCAGCCATTACATCACCAAAGGGCTATTGCCTGTGATAAAAAGATTTTTAAAATTTCCCCATAATAAAAAGTTCTGATTTGCTTGTGAACACAACTGAGAAATATCAATGGTTAGAGTGTAAGGAAACTGACAATAATGGAGTCTGGAACAGTTAACAACAGGATAGAGGCTCTGCTGGCTGACTGTGAGGTGAGGGAGTCATTGACCAGCGCCTTCAGAAGGAATACAGCCATGAAAGCAGAAAACTAGCTCCTAAGTTAGACTCCAGAGAGTACACCAGTGTAGAGTTAAAGACTTACTAAGATGCTGAGGTATGCAAGGCCCACGTGTTGGATTTAAGTGTATCACAATGTCATAGGCAGAGGATGACCAGGGTTTGGGGCATACAGAGGGGAAGGTGATGGCTGAGTTTGCTTGTGAATGTGAAGATGTGCAGTACTACAGAACACACTGTATCTGCCCAGGGCAACGGGAGAAGGGGCAGAGCAGCACACAGGCAATGACAGAGCAGCTGCCATGAAAGTCAGGCAAAAAGCCAAGGGAGGGACAAAGGCAGCTGATCAGGTGACAAATGCAGTAATGAGCAAGCCAGGCAGAGGACATCTGAGTGAATGAAGCAGTAGGTGGATGCTGAGCGGAGAGCTGACTCCTGCCTGAGAGAGTGGGCAGGAAGCAAGGATAGACCTGTAAGAGAGAATAAATGAGAGGAGGCTGCAGAGCTCTGGAGGGAGGTCCCAAACACCAACGCTACGCCCTCTTTTCCTCTAGGCTCTGGCAACCACCACTGTGCTTTCTGACTCTGAGTTTTACCATTCTTTGGGGTCCTATCATATCTGACCTCTTGTATCTGGCTTTTTTTCACTTAGTAAAACTCAGGATATGTGCCTGAATTTCTATTGACATATTTGTGATTTTTCAGTCCTGGGATTGAACCTAGGTCTATTTCCAGCCAATCTAACTGAATCAGGGAGCTCCAAGTTCAATGTGGAACACTGGCTCAAAAAAAAAAAAAAAAAGATTAAGAAGATGTATTCAACACTGACCTGTGTTCTCCTGCCACACACCCATCCTTCCCAATACACATGCAATTAAAAAAAAAGAAAGTCGGGCACGAAAGGTCAAATACTCTGAAATTCTGAGAGTACTATGTAGACCAGGCTAGCCCTGAATTTACAAAACAAAATTTTAAAAAACCCAGAATGGATAGAAAAATTAAGTCACAAACAGGTAGAAATCTTAAGAGTTTCTAGCTAATAAAAGGATTGCTTTTCAGATACAGACACTTTAATAAATATTCATGGAAGGGCAGAGCACTTGTCTTAGCAATCGTTAAGATCCTTGGTTAACCAACCCACCCACAAAACTTTCAACCCAAAATTTATCCTGTCTACAAGTAATGCAGGCATGGAGGATGGAGCAGAAACTAGGGGAATGGCTAACTAATATCCAGCTCAACTTGAGACCCATTCCATGGGCAAGCACCAATCCCTAACACTACTAATGATATTGTAATGCTTGCAGACAGGAGCATGTTGTCCTCTGAGAGGCTCCACCCAGCAGATGACTCAGACAGATACAGGCACCCACAGCCAGTGGATGGAACTTGGGGACTCTTATGGAAGAATAGAAGGAAGGATTGTGGGCCCTGAAGGGGATAGGAACTCCACAGTAAGACCAACAGATTTAACTAACCTGGACCCTTGGGGCTCTCAGAGACTGAACCACCAACCAAAGAACATACATGGGCTGGACATAGGCCTCCCACTCATATGTAACAGATGTACAGCTTTGCCTTCATGTGGGTCCCAAACAACTGGAGCAGGGGCTATCCCTAAAATGTTGCCTGCATGTGGGATATGTTCTACCAAGAGGGCTACCTTGGTCCTGTGGAGGCTGGATGCCCCAGCATAGGGGTATGCTAGGGTGGTGAGACAGGAGTGGGTGGGTGGTAGGTGAGCACCCCCATAGAAGCAGGGGGGAGGGGGAAGGGATAGGGGTTTTGCAGAGGGGAAACTGGAAGGGGGACAACATTTGAAATGTAAATGAATAAAATAACCAATAAAAAGGATATTTTAATATAATGTCTATAAATACATGGCTAATTATCAACTGTGTTAACTAGTTTTATGTCAACTTAATACTAATATCATTTTGGAAGAAAATGCCCCTATGATATTGGTCTGTGGGCAAGACTGGTCTATTTTTTTGATGACTGAGTGGGAGGGCCCAGTTCTTCATGGGTGATCCACCCCCTGTCTCCAGGTTCCTGCCCTTACTTCCTTCAATGATGAGATGTGTAAGTGAAATAAACCCCTTTCTTCCCCAAGTTGCTTTTGGTCATGGTGTTTTACCACAACAATACAAAGCTAACTAAGATAGCAACCTAACACAATCTAGAATAAGCTAGGAAAAAAGAATCAGTCAGAAACTATCTACATGAGCTTGGTCAGTGGGCATATCTGTTAGGGATTGTCTTAATTAACTGATCTGGGAAGACCCAGCCCACTGTCGGTAGCACCATTTCCTAGGCACTGGATCTTGATCAGCTTAAAAGTAGAGAAGTGAGTGGAGAACAAACCAGGAAGTGAGCATGTATGTGCTCATTTCTTTCTGTTCTTGACTACTGGTGATATGACCAGCTATTGAAGTTCCTACCCAGACTGTCCCACAATGACAGTCTGTAACATGAAATTGTATGTCCTTTTCTTTTAAATTGCTTTTTGTCAAGGTATTTTGAGTTTGAGGCCAGCCTGGTCTATATAGTGAATTTTAGAACAACCAGGGCTACATAGAAAGACCTTCCCTCAAAAAAAGTAACTAACATAGAAACCCTCTCACTAACTAACTAACTAACTAACTAACTAACTAACTAACTAAGAGACCCTCTTTCTAACTAACCATCCAACTAACCAACTACTCACCCACCCAACTAAATATATTGTTTTTAAGCTATGTGTACATGTGTTGTGTGGTCTATGTCTGGGTTTGTGCACATGAGTGGAATACTCATGGATGCCTGAAAAAGGTGCTGGATCTTCTACAGCAGGAGTTGCAGGCAGTTGTGAGTTGCCTAATATTGGTGCTGAGAATCAAATTTGGGTCCTCTGAAGAGCCACCTGTCAGCCTCCGCATGTCAAAGTTTTACAACTACTTTACTACTCAATTACGCCACAAGTGCCTTACCAAAGATCCTTCCTAAATTCTATACTCCCCTTGGTATCACTACTCCTGCAATAAAAACCTGAAATAACAACTATTTTCTGTGCTGACTAGAAGCTATGACTTACTCCTCTTCTGTTTTGTTTTCAACAAGGGCTCACTATATAGCCTAGGACAGTCTTGTACCTGGATCCTTCTGTCTCTCAGTACTGAGATTATAGATGTGCACCATTTCACCAACAGACAAGCTTCTGTTTAAAAGTTCTGAGTATATGTCTAGGTTATAGAAAGCGTTCATCAACTTCAGAAATTCTCTACAGACAACTTTTATATATAAGTAATTTTAATACAAACATTTCTTAAATCATGGCTTAACAATTTGGTAAACTTTTGGCCACTCTATCAGATGCCAGCACACATTAACTTTGGTAGTTATGACACTTATCTGGAAGAAGAGCTACTCATTGATTCAGTGTTAGCAGTTCCTGCTGAGCTAAACGCAGCCTGTAAATAGCCCTGAAAGAGTCCATGCGACCAGCAGGGGGAGGGGTGGGGAGTTTAATTCTTTCACAATGCCTGTGGAGAGTCTGACAGCAATGAAAGCCTAGAAAACTCATGAAAGGCCCTTTCATAGCCATGTGAATGTGGAGCACAAAAGCCAAGTCAGATGACCTACTTAAAGCTCTGCTTTTATTGATGAGAATCCATTCTCATTCCAGAATAGTCTCTTTCTAGAAAAAGAAAACCTTATACAATAACTGAGACGTTAAGATACAGGAAGTATAACTCCACTAGTTCCCACCATTCCCTGTCATATCACAGAAGTCAGAAAACATTAAGCGAGGCTCTGAATGGGCTCTTTATTTCAGTGTAAAGTGGGCTCTGAGGAAGGAAAAAACAAGTGTTTAACACTGATTGATTGATTGTGTTTGCGTGTGGTGTGTGTGTGTGTGTGTGTGTGTGTGTGTATGTATACATGCCAAGTACCCATGTGTAGGTCAGAGGATAACTTGTGGGAGTCAGTTCTCTCCTTCCATTGGGTTTAGGGATTGGACTCGGGTCATTAGGTTTGGCAGCAAGCCCTGGGAAATTTAAATTCTGTGGTTAATCAGAGCAGTTTGAGGCTAGTAATATCTCGAAAGAAATACTCTCTTAATCTTTTCATGGAATGCATATTAAGTAAATGGATGGTTAAACTTGACTTGTAAAGTACTGACAGTCCAAGTTATTTCAAAGCAGGGAAACACTCCTTTACTCATTTGTTCAATCAAATTCTGTTATCTTGGGGAACTGAGAATCCAGAAAAGGCAACGTGAGGAGCTCACATGTCAGACATTTTCTCACTTCCTCTTGCCCAAAATACTTCAGTTGATCAATAAAATTCTTTCATCCAGGAGATGAAAATGAATACAGCTTTTCTTCATTTTGATTCACTTCCTCTTTCTTCTATTGTTTAATTTCTAATTAGCTAGTTAGGTTTTTGACACAGAGTAGCCCATGCTGGCCTCAGACTTGCATGGATCCTCCTGCTCCAGCCTCTTGCATGTTCATATAAAAGGAGTGAGCCCCTGTATGAGGCTACTCTTTTTTTTTTATTTGTATTTTCTGTGCATGAATGTTTGCTTATAGCATGTATGCACCACGTGCATGCAGTATCCACAGATCTCAGAAGAGTGTGTTGGTTTTCTTGGAACTAGTGTTAAGATGGCTGTGGTCCTCCTTGTGGGTTCTGGGAACCACACTTGGGTCCTCTGTAAGCATGGCAAATGTATTTCACAGCTGAACTCTCTCTCCAGATCCCATATTCTTTTTTTTTCAAGTAAAGAAACCAATATGGAAACCTCTTACATCATCTTCTCTTTAATGACAGAAAAAGCATCTGGTCTATTCTAGTCTGTTAGCTCAGTAGGCACTCCTGTAATGTTTACCACAGGCACCAAGCAGTGCCATCACTTGGGAGTCTCTCCTTAGGAACCTCCTTTCTTCTCTCCCAGGCCACTTCTATGTTCGCCCTCTTTCCTTCCCTTCTTCCCTTTCAATCTGAATGAAACTAAACCCAGGCCTATTTGCATCAGTTCTTTTTTTTTTCCTGGGAGAACTGGGAAGAGGGTGTGTGTCTGTGTCCCAGAGCTCATACCTGCCAATCAATTTCACACCGTTGCCCACTGTCCTCTATTCCTCCAACATACCTTTTCTTGTCATCTTGTTTTTCAAATTCTTTTCTCAGTTTTTTTTTTTTTTTTTTTTTTTTTTTAAGACAAAGACACATAGTAGCTGGCCTTGAACACTCTTCCTGCCCCAGCCTCAGCCTCTAGGTCCGGGGGTGGGGGGTGGGGTGGGGAGGTGGTTTACAGGAATATGTCACCATGTGAAACTCTACAATTGTTTTAAAATGTCCCCTAGGAGACAACATGTGAACCAGTGGAAAGAAGATTGAATTTTAGGCAACAATCAATACTGTAGAAAACACTGCCAGGCATGGAGGTGTTTGCCATAATCACAGTATTTGCTTGGGAAGCAGAGGCAAAAGGATCACGAATTTCAGACCAGGCTGGGATGCAAGAACTAACAAAAACCCAATCAACCAACAAATGGAATGAAAGACTTAAGAGTGAACTAGAAATTCTGGAGGGTTGAGAGTATGGCTTGGTATCTGAGGTCTTGCTAGGATGGGAAGGGCCTGAGTGTGGCCTCTAGCACTGCCAAAGCTAAGAAAACAAAACTCTGGGCGTGGTGCTACACACCTTTAGCCCTAGTACTGGGGAGGCAGACACAAGCTGATCTCTATAGAGTTTCATGCCAGCTAAAGTTATATATGGAGATCATCTCACCAAAAAATTTTCTCTAGAATATGTAAATACAATAACTGATAAAAAGATCTTAATAGGTAGATTTAAGAATAAAATGGAGCTTACGAAAGAATTAAAGAACAAATGATAAACAGAAACTTTAAAACGATGCAGAGTGGGTAAAGGTTATACAGGATGTAATGAGATAATATAATTTACATTTTATTTGAGTCTCAGACAAAAGGGAAGAGAGGGACAGGACAGAAGTTGCTAGTGTACTGTTAAATGCTGTGTACGTTAACAATAGGCCTTTATTCTAAGCAGCCATTTTGATACTTACTTTTCAACCCATAACTGACAGCTGGTAGAGTCTTCCCTAGTTCCCTAACTACCTGTAGGACTGAAGGCCAGACTGCCCTCATGTCAGCTTTGGCTATTCTGGACACTCCACAGATGACTTGAGGAAGCTACAAGGCATCTGCTGCTGAAGCACAACCCTGACTCATCGAAACAGTTGTTTCGAAACACAATTGTTTAAATAGCCTGTGGTAGAATTTTCTACCACAAGTCCCAGTGAATGCTAGATGATCCACTCAGGCCAGAGGGAGTACTTCCCTAATGATTTTAGTAGGCCACTTGTGACTGGTACAAACACAGATTACTGATGCAAGTACAGCCTCTCATTTGTATAAGGACTGTGGTAACAGTGAATGAAGTTCTGTTGTGATTGGAGCAGATACTCTTCTTATACCTACGTTCCTGACCATACAAGCAGGCTGGGCCAACAAGATGGCTTACTGGGTAAAAGCACCTGACTCCAAGCCTGATTACCCGAGTTTGATCCCTAGTACCCACAGAGTGGAGAGCTGAACTCTACAAGTTGTCCTCTGACCTTCACATTCATGCTAAGAAATGTGTGCACTTAGCAGCCACCCAACACACATAAAGAAATGTAAAAATAAAAACAAAACAAAAAATGAACTATACCAAACAAACAAACAAACAAACAAGCAAAACCCAAACCATTGTAATCAAGATATTCAGCTCATCCTGGTAGCCAGTCAGGAAAACATGATACTATGATCAACTGTGATATCCCCTGGTATTGCAACACTAAGCCCAATAAAGGCTTCACTCCAGGGGTCTTTTGCATCCCTTTAATCTTTATCAGTAGAGTAGAATGAACTGGTAGAGAAAAGGTGGGAGTAGTTATGGAAGCAGAACAGAGACTATCCTGCTGGCTGCACTGGCCAATAGCAGCAGCAGCACTGAGAGAAGAACCAAAGAGATCTGGAGAACAGTGTAAGCAGAAATGATGGGAATCAGAGCCTAGAGAAACAGGGCCATGGAGAACTGAAGATGAGAAACTGGGCCTTGATCATGAAAGGACTCCAGGGCCAAGAGTCTCTGACACCTTGGGCCTGAGAGTTTAATATCAGCCACTGTCAAGCAAGGCCTAATGATCCCAATACCTGAGGCCTATACAAGAGCTCCAGCATTAGCAGCCACCTACTGCTGCTTGCTGTTATTACTGCCAGAAACAAGGAATGATTGTAAACTGCTGAGCAATAACCTCCAGTGTGAGTAGTTAGAGCTCTAAGTCTCTGGTTTCTAAAATCCGGATCTTAAGCCCCTAGCTCTCAAGATGCAGACCTATAAGCTCCCGGATCTGCTATCCAGTCCTTAGGCTTGATAATCAAAGGCTAGAGACCACCAGAGATAGAAGCCCTACCTATCTAAGACTCCTACTCAGGTAGAGCAAAAGGACCTTAGCCACCACCTCACTGGCAATACATAAGGAAAGTAAACACCACCCAAATTCTTAAGATCCTCTTCTGAGAGACATGTGAGTTTGGGATTACATGCAGCATAGTTCTATCATATTAGTCAGAAATATGAAATCCCTGCTATCTTTATTTAGAGATTAATATGTCTTAAAAGATGTAAATTGGTACCAAGTTGATAGGGAGTGCCGTTTATGATGGTTAATTTCATATGTCAATATGAGAGAATACATATGTGACCCTAAAAATTACATCACAAAACTCCTACAGCTGATAAACATTTTCAGAAAAACAGCAGGATACAAAATTGACACTCAAATAACTAGCCTTCCTATATAAAAATAGACTGAGAAAAAAACCAGGGAAACAATACCTTTCACAATAGCCTCAAATAATATAAAATACCTTGGGAGTAACTCTAATTAAGTAAATGAAAGACTTGCATGATAAAAACTTTAAGGCATTGAAGAAAGAAACTGAAAAAGATATCAAAAGACGGAAATATCTCCCATAATCATGGATCAGTATGGTTAATACAGGAAAAAAAGGCCATCCTACCAAAAGTAATCCACAGATTCAATGATATCTCCACTAAAATTTCAACACAATTTTCACAGAACTTGAAAGGTCAATTTTCAGTTTTGTTTGTGTATACACACACACACACAACACACACACACACAGTGCACCCCAGGATAGCTTTAAAAAATCCTGAATAATAAACAAACTGCTGGAGGTACTGCTGTCCCTGATCTGAAATGGTAATACAGAGCAACAGTAATAAAACAGCATGATATTGGTATAAAAAGACATATTGGTGTTGAAGACCTAGATATAAGTCTATACACCTATGGATACCAGAATTTGATAAATGAGTCAGAAGTACACGCTGGAAAAAAGACACCATCTTTAACAAATGACACTGAAAACTGTAAGGCTACATGTAGAATCAAAATAGATTCATATTCTCACCCAGCCCAAAACTTAGCTCCAAAAGGATCAAAGACCTCAAAATAAGTCTAGATCCACTGGACCTGACAGAAGAGGAATGGGGAATACTCTTGAACTCACTGTCACAGGAGAAGGCGTTCTGAACAGAACACTGAAGACACAGGCACAAAGAACAAGAGTTCATTCATTCATGGGACCTCATGATACTGAAAGGCAAGGACACGGGCATTCAGACAAAGTGACAGGCTACAGAATGGGAAAATAATTTTGCCAACTACATACCAATAGAGGGCTAATATCTAAAGTATATAAAAAAGTAAAAAACAAAACAAAAAAAACCAAAACTGTACATCAAGGGGAAAAAAAGCAATTAAAACATGGAGTACAGATCTAAACAGAATTCTCAAGAGAGGAAATGCAAACGGCTAAGAAGCACTTAAAGAATATCTGTAGCTATAAAGGAAATGCAAATCAAAACTACCTTGAGATTTCCTCTCACAGCAGTCAGAATGGCCAAGATCAATAAAACAAAGGACAGCTCATGCTGTGAGGATGTGAAGCAAGGGAAACACTTATCCATTGCTGGTGGGAGGGCAAACATGTACAGCCGCCACGGAAATCACTGTGGTGGTTCCTCAGAAAGATGGCAATCGATCTACCTCAAGATCCAACTATAAAACTCGTGGGTATATAGCCAAAGGATACTTCATCCTACTACAGACACTAGCTCAATCACACACTGCTGCTTCATCCATAATAGGTAGACACTGAAAACAGCCTAGATGTCTGTAACAGATGAATGGATATGGGAAAATGTGGTACATTTACACAATGAAATATTACTCAGCTGTTAAAAATGGAATAAACTCACAGGTAAAATAAATGGATGGCTCTAGGGGAAAAACTCATTCTGAGTGAGGCAACCCAGATCTAGAAAGACAAATATAGTATGTATTCACTTATATGTGGGTGTTAGCTGTTAAGTCTCTGATAAGCAATCTATAATCTGTATAACTGCAGAGGTTAGATTTAGAGTAAGGGACTATGGCGGGGGTGCGGCATGGAATTGATTTCCTTAGGAGGCAGTTCTAGATGGATGGGGTGGGAGGGTGAACAGGAGGATCAAAGGAGAAAGGGAAGGAAGAGGGGGTGATAAAGACACCATGGGGAGGGATTACTAAAGCTAACAGCCATTGAGGGGTTGTACTTAAACCTAATACAGTGGAAGCTTCCTACAATGTAAACATATATGAAGGTGATCTAAATGAAACTGCCAAATAATGGGGTAACATAGGCCCAACTGAACAACTCTCATCACCAAATGAAGCATCTAGTACTGGGAATGGGTTACATCTTTCTGAGTTGTTGGTCAAAAGGGCCTCACAGGAACCTCCAAACAACCCAGGCTATAACCAAGGCTACTAGTTGCTCTCCACAAACTGACTGTAAGGCCCTACTGCTGAAGCCAACATCTACCCAACTCATTGAACATGGAGTAGTTGAGCTTGTGTCTACCTAGAGCCTTCACCCTGTGCACTAATGTTCATGGTACTAGAAGGTTCTCTGCAAATAAGAAAGGTAAACTGTCTGTAAGGTAGGCTAGTGCAAGTGGCACATAGCTCACAGAAGTAATCAAAAAATATCTGCTTGGGTTTAAGGCCTACTCCATAAGATGGAGCTTATCCTACACACTGCTTTGGACAAAACCCTCAGACTAGGTAAGCCAGGGAACTAAGGGAAAGCCAAATACTGCTGTTATGCTAAAGGAACGTAGCAATAAAATGATTTCTAGCCGGGCGGGTGGTGGCGCATGCCTTTAATCCCAGCACTTGGGAGGCAGAGGCAGGCGGATTTCTGAGTTCAAGGCCAGCCTGGTCCAGGACAGCCAAGGCTACACAGAGAAACCCTGTCTTGAAAAACCAAAAAAAAAAAAAAAAAATGACTTTTAATGACATTTTGCAGGACTCATAGATCTGTGTCTTGCTTAGATAAATACAGAGACCCACAGCCACACAATGTGCAGAGAGCAAGTGATCTGGAACACTCAGCTCTAAATGGGATCTCTCCATCAAATTTCTCCCCTAACGACAAAGGGAACCTTGTGGAAGAAGAAGCAGACAGTGTGAGAGCTAGAAAGGATAAAGGATACAAATAAACAAGGATTTCTAAACACAGCAGAACTGATGCACACATAAACTCATAGGGACTGTAACAACATGCACAGAGCCTGCACAGATCTGTATCAGACGGAGTCCCAGCACTGGAAGAACTAGACACAAGTCCCCATCCCTAGCCCCAAAACTATCTCAAACTGGAGACTACTCACAAATGAAAAATTAGTTTTCTCCAATGGGAGTCTCACTGGGGATACAAACCACTCTTAAGGGCAGGCTCCATGCCCATCAGCAGGTGACCAACAAAAAGTGAACTCAACAGCCTCTTTGAAGTGTATAATGTTTTGTCAGGGTTTTCCCCATCCCTAACCTTACAGATCCTTAGCATGCATATATGTGTGTGCATGTGTGTGTTTTTAATGCTTTTTCTTTGGCTCCTTTTCTTCTTTTTGTTTATTATTTTTTAGATGCCTGTTTGCTTTCCAACAAGAGAAAGAAAGAGTGTGGGTTTGGATGGGGTGATAGGGAGGATCTTGGAGGAATTGGGAGAGGAGAAACCATAATCAGAATATACTACATTTAAAAATCTTTTTTTTTTTTTTTTGGTTTTTCGAGACAGGGTTTCTCTGTGTAGCCCGGGCTGTCCTGGAACTCACTCTGTACACCAGGCTGGCCTCGAACTCAGAAATCCGCCTGCCTAAAAATCTATTTTCAATAAAATAAAAAAATAAAAGAAGAAAAGAAAGAAAGAAGTCCATTAAAAAGCCCAGCAGTCTAAATGTATATAATCTAGAATTGTGGAGGCCATTACAACAGCATTGTAGTGCTGGAGAAACGGCTTGGTGGTTAAAAGCACTTGCTGCTCTTCCAGAAGACTTGAATTTCATTCCCAGCACTCACTTGGTGGCTCACAACCATCTGTAACTCCAGTTCTAGGAGATCCAATGCCACCTTCTGGTCTCTGTGGATACTACATGCATATGATGTGGGGACATATGCAGGAGGAATATCCATAAACATTAAAGCAATTAAATTAAAGAATAATAACAACATTGCTGCTGGGAAGATGCAAAATAGCTCAGACACTATGGAAAATAGTATGGTAGTCCCTCAAAAACAATTAGTGGATCACAGAACTTCTGTATGATCCACAATTCCATTTCTAGATATATACATGAAATTATGTCTAGTGTAATTAGTTGGACAGACACTTGTACCCCCATGTTTAGGTATTAGTCTTAACCCTCTCCCCCCAAGTTATGCCCAACTGCCACCAAAGAGGGGTATGAGAGACATAAAATAGCCTTATTTAAATACCAGTACTGCTCTGGGGGTTGGGCAGCACTCTTATAAATTATCTTTTAAAGGTATGCTTACAGTTCCGGGAACTACAGAACACAGTACCATCTTAATAGCTCTGAGCACTAAAGAGCTGCAGAGAATTGAATTCACAAGACATCAGGCTTTTCCAAGTAGGCCTTTGTGCTTGCTTGTGCAAAAGCTTGTGTTGTGTGGCTGCAGAGCTGTTCGCACACCATTACACAGTCTCCCTGTGACACTGGCAATGTGTAAAGTTGGTTTTGATCACCATGAATGAAGGCATGAGGACTGTGACAGGGACACCCAGGGTCAAGGCCTGGGTTGGTGCTAAACATCTTATAAATCGCAGGACAGGTTCCTAGAACAAAGAATCCTCCAGCCTGGAAATGTCTGTAACGTCAAGACTTTTCAGCCATCACCAGTGGAAAATCTTATTTTCAGGCTAAGTGATCCAGGCTGAATCTATGCATCTCTGTAAGCTCATTTTTTTTTTTTTCCCCTTAGGAAGCTTGTACTAATGGGAGGGACTGGAAGGAGAGGAGGGAGAGGAAACTGCAGTCAGGATATAAAATACATACATATACATACATACATACCCACATACATACATGATAAAAATGTTCTCTCAACTCATGGGCAACTAAAATAACCAAATAAATACCTCATAAAATAGCTAGTCAGGTGTGGTGGTGCACACCTGTAATGCCAGCACTTGGAAGGCTTGAAGCAGAAGGATCACAAGTCTGAGGTCAGTCTGGCATACCTACATAGCACTATCTTGTCTCGGATGAAAAGGCAAACGAAAAGAACAACAAGAACCTCCTTCACTTCAGAACTCTCAATGAGATACAACTGTATATTAAGTGCTTTTATATGCTCTACCTCATTTAACTTCCAACAGTCCTCACAATAAGAGGGAAACTATTACTCCTACTATTTAGGGAAATAGTTCATACTCGAACACTTGCCCAGTCACAAAAAAGAAAACTAAAAGACAAACGTCTGAGTCTGCTGAGTCTGATTCTGAAGCCTTCATTCTTACCATCATCTTCCCCTACCCCTTCAGACAGAGAACTGACTTAATATTCATTCAATTTACAAACTACTAAATACCATGTGGGACCAGTGGCCCAAGGCTGCTGACGGGGCTAGGGATATAGTTTGGTCGATCATGAGGCTCCAGTCTCACAGTGTGGTGACTCATAGCTATAATCCCAAGACTTGGGAGATAGAGGTGAGATGATCAAAGGCTGATGGTCATCCTTGGCTACAGAGGGAGCTAAGGCAAGCCTGGGTTAAAGACCCTGTCTCAACATTTAAAACAATAACAAAGTCTATTGAGGTCCTGATGCCCCAAGTTGCTTATTCCTTTGACTGACACACGAACACTGTAAACAACTACCCTTCTCACATGAAAGGCTTCAAAGCCCACCACATTCTTCAATTATTTTACTTCTGGGAATCTATGAAAATAAAACAATCCTATCTTGTTTAAAACTTTACATAATTCTCAGCACTCCAGAGACAGAAGCAGGTGGATCTCTGTGAGTTCAAGGCTAGCCTGGTCTACAAAGTCTACAAATCAAGTCCAACACAACCTGAGCTATTACACAGAAAATCCCTATCTCAAAACAACAACAACAACAACAACAACAACAACAACAACAAAAACAACCCCCCCAAACCCTTATACAATGATGTTCATGGAAAATGTAGAAACCTAGGGAATAGATTCAACAGATCAAACAAGTTATGTACTTATTTAAAAGAAAATTGTTGGAATATTACATATACATATACAGATTTATGAAGATCGTAAAATACCCTACATGTGTTAGTAGAAAATGTAGAACACAAACTTTTATGGCAATTGGAGATACAAAGATATAACAAGTACATTCCTCTTTAAAAAAAAAAAAAAAAGGATAGCTCAGCTGGTAGTGGAAGCATGACTCCTGGACTTAGATTCCCCAGATCCCACACAGAAAGCCAAATATGGTGGCTTATTTGTATTCCAGTGCTGGAGAGGTTGAGACAGGTGGATGGATCTCTAGGGCATACAAGCCAGCTGACCTTGCCTATTAAGTGAGCTCCAGGGTCAATGAGAGATCTCATCTCAAAAATCAAGGTGAATGGCTCCTGAAGTGACATCCAAGGTTGACCTTGTGCATCTTGTGTGTGCAATGCACAGAGCATGTGTCCACACAAGCATACCCCTCCCGCACACAAGAAGAACTGACTGTCAGCATGAGAACATTCTACTGTGAGCTTCGTCAGACTCCAGTTCAGCTTTAAGCAGACACTTTTCTTCCGAATTCGCCCTTCATCAGTGACTAGGGAGAGGAATGGAATCACCACTCCATTACCTGCCTTGTCAGGGAGTCTGGGTAGGCAGAGGCTTTGCCATGTGTCCACTGCAATCTGCTCACTCACCACACTGGAACCTGTTGTCCCCACTGTCACTGCACTAGCTGATTCTGGGGAAACCCGGGCTAACACACTAAGTATTAAATATATGCATATTGATACAGAAATTTTAAAAAATCGAAATGCTAGCAATCCTAGTTAGAGTTCTGCACTACCCAAGTATCTCCGAAGGCTCATCTGATACTTCCACACAATAAAAATGCATTCAAACAAGACATTGCTGGCATTGGTAGTGTACAACTTAATCCCAGCACTCAGGAACAGGACAGTACTGCCTTTCTGAGGATCTCTGATTTCAAGGCCAGCCTGGTTTACAGAAGAAATTCTAGGACTATCAGAGCTGCACAGAAAAACCATCATAAAAAAAAAAAAAAAAAACCAAACCAAACCAACCAAAACAAGACAGCCACAAAAACAAACAAAAGTGTTGCCCAAAAGTTATCAATAGAACTAGAAACTTTTGGAATAAAAATTACAGAAACTATACAAATATAAAGACTGGACAATTTATTCTCATATGACCACTAAGGTCATTAAGGAAATCTGGGAGGAAATTAAAAGCTCCTAGAGTCAAATGAAAATGAAAGCAAAACTTACTACAAATTTTGAGATAAAACTAAAGCAGTTCTAAGAGGAAAATTTACAGTCATGAGTGCTTATATTTAAAAAAAAAAAAATCAACCAGGCATGGTGGCATATATATTTAATCCAGTATATGAGAGTCAGAAGGAGGCAGGTCCCTGTGAGTTCAAGGCCAACTGGTCTACATAGAAAGTTTCGGGCCACCTAGGGCTACAAAGTGAGAATCTGTCTCAAAAACAGAACAACAGAATGACCACAATAAATAACCTAATGATGTACCCCCAAGGTCGTAGAAAAACATAAACCCAAAATGATTCACATGGTAGGAAATAATAAAGATCAGGGCAGAAATTAATGATGGAGATTAAAAGAACAATACAAACACAGAAGAATTATCCAGAAGCCCACGGATGAGCCAGCATGTCATACGGAAAGCCAAAGCAGAAACAAATGAGACCTTGCCTCAACAAAATGGAAGGCTGAAAACTGAATCCCAGAAGTTATTGTCTGACCACCCCATGCTCACTTTAGCACATGTATGCCAGCACACACACACACGTACACACACACACACACATACACACACACACACACATATATATATATACACACACACACATACATATATATATATATATACACACAACAAATAAAAATATTTTTAAAAGGACAATACATAGAATAACTTCAAAAGTTTGTTCTTTGAAAAAATAAACAACAGTTCACAGACAAATTAATCAAAAGGAGAGACTCAAATTAATAAAATTAGAGATTAGAAAAAGGAAAATTATTATATATTTCAGTGGATATTGACAATTATTAGGATATACTTTGAAAATATAATAATCTAGAAAAATGGGGGGGGGTGAGGTCCAGAGAGATGCTTCAGAGGTACTTGTTCTTGCAAAGGACACAGGCTCTGTTTCTAATATCCTTATAATGAATCACAACAATCCCTAACTCAAGTTCCAGGAGATCTGATGCCTTATTCTGGCCCCCACCAGCCCTACAGATATGTGGAGCACAAGCATATATGAAGACAAAACACTCATACACTAAAATTAAATAAAATTAAAAAATAAATTAATAAAAAAGCTTTTAAAAAATAATACACCATGATCAAGTTAGTTTCATTCTGGATCAGCATATACAAATCAATGAGTGTTATACAGCACTCAGAAATCACATGATGATCTCAATCAATACAAAAAAGGACTTCAACAATAACAACAACAATAATTAACCACTCTTCATGATAAAAGTCTCCCAAATGCTAGGGATAGAAGGAAGCACAAAAGAGTTCAAAGTGTCCAGGACATCCTTAGCAGAAAGTACAACTGATCTCAAAGTATATTATCAAGCAATAGAAACAAAAATAGTGTGACATTGGAATGGAAACAGACACAGAGACAATGGAATAGAACACCTAGAAATAAACTCACAGCTATAACCACCTAGTTGTTTTTAAAATAACTTTTATGTATATGAGTGTTCTGCCTGATGTCTATGCACCACATGTGCTCCTGGTAATCACCGATGCTAGGAGAAAGAACTCAGTCCACAGGAACTGGAGTTATAGATGGTTGTTGAGCCATCATGTAGTGCTAGGAACTGAACCCTGGTCCTCTGAAAGAAAAGTCAGTACTCATAACCACTGAGCCAAGAACAGTTCTCAACTGTTGAGCCACCTCTCCAGTACCCATAACCAACCAAGTTTTAACAAAGGTTTCAAGAATATATATTGGAAAAAGGGAGACTGTTTAACAAATGATGCTGGGACTACTACATTTCCATATGTAGAATGAAACTAAGGTTGAAGATGTAGCTCTACTGGCAGACTGCTTGGATAGCATAGACGAGAGCCTGGGGTGACACTTGGTGATACTTGCCTATAATCCCAACACTCAGAAAATGGATGCAGGAGGAACAGAAGTTCAAAACATCATCATCAACAACAACATGTACATACTCATACATGAGGGTGGGGGTAGTGAGGAAGAGAAAGAGAGAACATGCAATGAAACTAGATCTGTATTTTCACCTCTCACAAAGAGCAATTTAAAATGGATCAAAGCCTTAATGCAAGGTGAAGAACTTTCAAAATGCTAGAAAGAAATACAGACAAAGCATGTCTAAATATGGCTAC